>CATIWR010184178.1:0-36286 GCA_949677035.1 Omphalea diandra | reverse complement strand
AAAGTGTAATCATTAAAACAAAACATAAAAATTAAGAACTTAAATAACATTCTTACAAATTGTTAGACTAGGATGGACAAACTTAAGTCAAAAATCTCTTTTGATCTCCACAATAGGTTAGAAGGTACTAGTGTTAATTCTAAGTGTTATTTTTGGAGATATTTAGTAAGAAACTCATTGAAAGTTGAACGGAAGCAAGTAACTCGAAGTGTATAAAATGCCTTCTATATTATGACCACGAATGAGAAGTCACAATTGCTATCTCAGGATTGTTGGTGTCCATTTAGATAATTTATTTCACATTGGGATTTATGGTGTTAGTTGCGTCTGTGATCTTCAAATCTCATTAAAGGGACTTTAAACCTTCAATCAAACAATGTCACGTGTCAAGGTACCCATTGGAACTTTAAAAATCATGACAACAAATCCTTAGTAGTGACCATAATCTCTCACAAGCAAAATCCCCATTGTTTCATATGGAAGTCACGACCAGCCTCCCAGCTTGTGACCGTGACCTTCAACATCCTCTAGAGGGATCAAACATCTACATTTTTGGATGAGCCATGGTGGATTGCCATGTGTACTAACAATTAGACATAAACAAAGTTCACAATAGTGAATTAGCAAAATCTTGTGGAAATTAAAAATTGCAATCACAAGATTCTTTAGTGGGAGTAATCAATAAATACTCCACCAATGGACATAAATGCAAGAGATTACTAAGGCCAAACTCTTACAAATTTGTTATCAACTCTCTCTTTCTTTCTCTTATTTACTCTCTACATTTGAGTTGGATAAGGTTTGATGTGAGCCTCTAAACACTTTTGAGATTGAGTTAGGAGTAATTCATAGAAAAACTCTTATATAAATTTGAGTGTAAGCCCTTAGAAAAACACTTGTAAAAGGTTATGTGTGAGCCTTTGCAAAACACATTGCAAAGTTAGGTGTGAGCTTGTAAAACACCATTTAGTGTTAATAAAATACCTAATTAAAAATTAGGGAGTGGATGTAGCATTTGTTTAACTTGAACTACTATAAATCTTATGTTCTTTATCTTCTTCTACCTTTTCTTTCTATCTTTGGTCTAAGTGCCTTCCCAATAAAATTTAAATTTCCCACCCCATTTTTTTTTTTTTTGTATACAAGGGCCAATTCATATAATAATAAAACTTAAGAAATAAAATTCGAAGAATGACACATCATCAAGTATTAGGGTTCTACATGCCTAATTAGGTTACTCATGAGACATGCCCTTGCTCTCTCTAACATAATTTTTGCATCATAAAAACATAAGGAACAAATAAGCTTTTAAAATTCTAAAAAGAGTATGGTCATTAGATATAATAACTTGACTTATCCTTTCTTTTCAAACAAAATGGAATTAAAACTAAGGTTTTTAAAGAAAGGTATCAGATAGGGATAGTTAACTAAGTATTAAAAGGATTAGGCAAGCTAGGCTTGTGAACTTTTTAATACTGGCTAGAAATTTAAAGAGCAATGAAAGCTATCCCAATAGAATATTACAAGTATTACAAGGATTAGGCAATTTAAGCTTATGAACTCTTTAATACTAGCTAGATATTTAAGGAGAAGTGAAAGCTATCACAATAGAGTTGCTTTCAAATGCCTTACAAAGTGAAACTTGTATGAGAAATTAAATGAAACTAGTTTATAGTTGTGAAGATTTTGTATATGCAGAAGAATATATGCATATATGTGGTGTATCTAGCTAGATAAACTTCAAAAATTTTAGATAAATTCAAACTCTCTCTTTTCCCTATCTAACAAGATCTACTATTCATGTATGTAGCTATTTATGTGGTACACTAGGAATGCTTCCACGCACGTAGGCTATAACACATTTTTGCCTCTTTTATTTTTGAAATTGTAGGCGCTTGTGAATGATTTTGACCCCCTTTTTTGCCTAAATTTTCCTCATCTTAGGGTGCTTTCAACTAGGGAACTAAATCTATACTTTCTATGCCTCGAAGAATGCTTACCGTTGATTATCATCATCAGACTTTACCTTCTTCAAATGTAAATACAAAAATTTGTAATAGATAGGGGTGAGCAATCGATTTGTTTGGTTTTAAGGATAATTTTAAATCGAACCGAGCAAATCAACTTAGCACAAATGTAAATTGAATTGAATTGAAAATCTATAAAAACTAAGTTACATCGAACAAAATAAACTGACTTAATATAAATATAAATGAATTGAACTAAAAATTTATAAAAATTGAATAGACTGTACTAAATAAATAGAAAATTCATAAAATCCATATTAAAAATCAAATTAATTAAATGTGAAATAAAAGACATTTTAATTGTTGGTTCTTAAGCATTAACAAACACTAGCATTTTTCTTAAAAGAAATTGATTAAACTTTAATTGAATTCAAACTCTTACAGAGAAGATGATTCCAACTGTAGAGTCAAAGTTAATTGATTAATAGTTAGTAGTGTTTGTGGAGCTAAAGTTATTTGATGTATAACAAATTAATTAACAGTCATGGGGAACTCAAAGAAAGTAAAGAATGAAGTAGCAGTCAATGACCAAAATCTAAAAAATGCAACACTCAATGTTCTATCAAATAATTAAGGATAAAAAGTGAAATTATAATCTATAACTAGAAATTAATTAACCCACTTAAATCCAATTGCACAAATCAAAAGAAAAAAAGTTAATTACTTGGGTATGAAATCAAAATAATTTTTTAGACCTAGGCATGAAATTAAAACAATTTTCCATTTCTATACTCAAATACAGTTGAATCAAACACTAGGCCTAGGTTTGATCAACCAATTTTCCAGCCATATCAAATCTAATTACAATTCAATCAACCACCTTTACCGCTAAAACAAAACATGCAACCATGTTTACTTGAAATTTTTAATGAGAATGTTAAAACAACACCAATGTCGTTAAAATAATACGTATACTAGACCTAGGTCTTACCTTGTTACTTGAAATCTTTAGTTGAGTGAAGGGATGAGCCAAGCACGAGCAAGAAAGAGAGGGAGCATGAGTGACGAGGGTAACAGGTGGGAATGATGGGAGGAGGATAAAGTATAAAGGGGCAAGGAATAGAGTGAATTGGTATAGGAAAGAAATGTGTGTGTGTGCAAGAGAGAGAGAGAGAGAGAGAGAGAGAGGTGGGAGATGGGATGAAAGGATGAGTAGTGGCTAGATATGGGAAAGGACACAACAAAAGCAAATAGGTTAGATTAAATGGTGTGTTTTCTAAGTTGTTTTTTTTAGTTTCTTCGATTTCCCAACATCTAAAACTAAACTAATCGAAAATTGAAATTTTAATATCTTTATGAACCAAATTAAACTAGTAAATTATATAAACTGAGCCAACAAAAATTGAATAATATTGGTTTGATTCGGTTCATGAATTTTTCAAAAATTTGCTCACCCTTAGTGGCAGATAACTCCTTATGGTATGTCAATTTTCCTTATGATTGTGGCATTAAATAAACTTATCAGGATTATTTAAAGGCTTTTTGCTATGTCATGGTGCTTTCATCTCTATTATGGCACTTGACCATTTGGGTAGTGATCTTGATAAAAACCCTTATTTTTTTTATTTTATTTTTCATTGTTTTTCTTGTTTAAACCTTTCTTTAGACTTAAAATATTCATCTTTAATCACGAATCAATCACCTTCAAAAATGTTGTGAATTATATTTGTTATCAGTTAAGATAGATTTGTTAGCTTTTAAGAGCAATGAGTTACTTATGTTGTTGAGTTATCAATCTATGATTAGTCTACCAATGTGTATAAAAATAAAGAATGCAACTTATGTGGAGAGTAACAAAATATATAATTGATTTTCTCTCTCAATAATAATTCTCTTCTTTCTTTTCTTTCTTCTCTTTCTCTTCCATCTTTCTTTTATTTTCCATTAATTTTGCTTCACTATGAAATTGTTATGATTGAAAATCATAACGAAGTGGTATCAAAGCCTAACGATTTAGAGATAAATACTTCCCTCAAAATAATTATGAGAGGAAAAATCATGATAGTGGATGGAGTTTGCATTCAAACCTTGGAGGAACAACTTCAAGAGATATAACAGAAATTTCAAAAAATGACTTTGGAGACTTTTGCTAAGTTCTCCCAATTAGAAGGAACAACCCTGAAATTATCCAGACTAGAAAAACGTAAAAGGAATTAAAGGCCTTAATGGTGAGTCCCAAGAATCTCAATAAGAATTTCAATCTTATAGAGGTTATAGTGGCACTTAAAGGCCATAAGGGAAAGAAATTGAAACTAAAAGCGTAGAAGCTCAAATTTCAACTTGAAATTCTCTTCATATTCCTCAGGTAAATTTGGACTCTCATTCATATGATCCCAATGGTAATGGATATGGAGTCAATGGAATTCATATTAATAGTGGTTTTCATGGGAATGGTATGAATAAAGGCATCTTGCTTAACCCAAGAATGAAAGTATAGGAAGTAAGGGAAAATAGCAATCCAATGGATATGGAAGTGGTAATTGAATGGGCTAGCTAAGAGGGTAGGTCAAGATAGATCCACCTTACTTTAATGGTACTAATCTAAGAAATTGGGTTGAAAATACCAAAAGTATTTTCAATTATACCAAGTACCAAAAGAAAATAAGGTGGAACTTGTCATGTTGTTCTTTGCTTAAAAAAACCTGATAATAGGTTTCAAGGATGGTGAGCACAACATGGAGGGATGACATAGGAGCAATTAACGGAGGAGTTGTGTAGAAGATTTAGTGCGATGGGAATTATAAAAGTTGTGGTTGAATTCAATAAATTGAGGTCAGGGAGGCCAGTAATTAAGTATATGTAAAAGCTTGAAAAATTAAAGTTATTGATGTTTGTTGGACTAAGTTGGTCAATCCTGAGTCAAAACTCTCTTTTGATCTTGACAATGTAGATTGATATGTTTTGACATCAATTTCAAGTGTTGATTTTGTAGATTTTTGGATAGGTTTGCATTGAAAGTTAAATGGAAGCCTTAATATTAAATATTGACTTTTGCACTCTAATTTGCAGTCACGAATTAGAAGCTTGCGATAGTTAACCTCTAAAAGAGTTGAATGATTCTCATACAGACAAATTTATGGTGCTTGTCATGTCCATAGTTGCGATCGTGAATTTTGCGTTCACTTAGAGGAATCCAAATCTTCAACCAGATCATGTCTAGTGTCCTAAAAATCATTGGAAGATTAAATTTTATGGTAGTGATAGAAGTATAGTGATCGAGAATTTGATGAAGCAACCTTTCCATTCATGGTGATAGTCGCGTCTAATGGAAGTAAAATTGCGGTAGCGAATTTCACCTTGGCTCGAAGGACATAATGAGTATTTTTCTTGGAGAACCAATAATTGTGTGCCATGTGGACTAGCCGTTAGATACAAATGAGATTCTCTAATACGAATCAAGAAACTTTAGTGCAATATGAGAAATTACAATTGCGAATGGTTAGTTTTGATCGCGAACACTATTTGACAAATATTTAGGGTAAGATTTGCCTAGCTTACTTTGGAGATTTGAAAATTGTTTTGTTTGTAACATCTTTTTAATGGTTGTATGCTATAAATACACCACCAAAGAGACTCGAATGCAAGAAGATAATAATTGATTGTGTCAAAATCTTGCAAAGTTATTTCTCATAACTTTATTTCTTTGTACATAATTTGGTGTGATCTTTAAACACCTTAGGTTTGGGTTTATGAGTAAGCCTTTATATAGAAAACTCTTGTTTAGATTTGAGAGTGAGCCTTAGAAAACTCTTGTATAGGTTTGAGTGTTAGCCTTGATAAAACACTTGTAATAGGCTGAGTGTGAGCCTTGCGAAAACACTTATAAGGTTTGGTGTAAGTCTAAACACTAAGTTGAGTGTGAGCTTAAAAAACACTTGTGATTTGGTGAAATACCCAGTTGATAAATTGGATAGTGGATGTAGGGTTGGTAAATACTTGAACCACTATAAAACTCTTGTGTTCATTCTCCTTCTATTTTTTCTTTAATCTTTTATTTATGTGAGCTTCCTTTAAAAGTTCAAAATTGCCACCAATTCAACCTCTTCTTGATGCACGGGGGCCAACAATGTTGAAATATAATCCTAGGTTAAGTAAAGCCAATTTTATCTATAGTTTTGTTAGTGGCCTTAATGATGAGTTGAAACCTATGGTCAAGATGTTCAAACCATTAGCACTCAACCAAGCTTTTATGCAAGTTAAATTGCAATAACAGTCCATTAAGGCCCTTTTTAGAAACTAAAAGAATCCTTATCTAAATCAAGATTTTTCAATCCTGTAAATGCTCAAACATAGGACAAAACCAATAACCAACCTTCCTATGACAATAAACTTGATCCTTATCAGACCGCTAAAACCCCAAATGGCTATGCTAACAACCCAACTTTTGACACCTTTTCCAAATCAACCATTAATAACATTAAACCTGAGATTAAACCAAAAATAAGAAGAGTGCCTCGAGGTTGCTATAAATATGGAAAGCATTACTACCCTAGTCATCAGTGCAAGGTGAAACAATTGCTTACCCCAGATGGGATGGAATTAGAAGAGGAAGAGCAATTTGAAAAGGAAATTTTAGAAACTGAAGGAGCAAAAGTTTCACTCCATTTCATTAATGAAGGCTCTTCTCCTAACACAATAAAGGTCAAAGGTAGAATTTGCAATAAATTGATCCTGATTTTAGTTGATTGTGGTAGCATGCATAGTTTCTTTACTTATAAATTAGTAAAAGTGGTTAAGGCATCAACACTGATTATGATAGCTGCGAATGGTGGAATTATGAGGAGCACAATAAAGTGTTATGGACTGATTTGGCAAATACACAATGAAGAATTCAACTTTGATCTATGAATTTTGGAGATAAATGTTTACAGAATGGTTTTGGGAGTTGATTGGCTTGTGACATTCAGTATTATGCAATGCAATTTCAAAAAAGGGTAGGGAAGTCATCTTGAAAGGAATCAAAGATAAAGAAACATCCTTGCATTGCATGACTAGTAACTAATTATAATAATTCTTCAAGATGAATATTCCTTGGTGCTCAAATTCCATAATTTATCCTTGAGGACAAGGATAGTCTTCGAGGGGAGGGTAATGTTGTGAATTAGATTTGTTGATAGTTAAGAGTAATCAGTTACATATGTTGTTGAGTTGGCAATCTATGATTAGTTAACTAATGTGTATAAAAATAAAGAATGCAGCTCGTATGGAAAATAATAGAATACATAACTGATTTTCTCTCTCAATAACAATTCTCTTCTTTCTCCCTCTTCTCTTTTTCTTTCTCTTTCTCTTCCATCTTTCTTCTATTTTCTATTAATTTTACTTTACTATGAAATTGTTATGAGTGAAAACCCTAACAAAACTATAAGAAATCAAAAAAGTTAAGACTAAAAGTTAAGACTAAAAGATAAATGTAACATCATAACTTTATTAGTAAATTAATAATTTATGGATAGAAAGATAAACTTGTTGAACCTTTTAGGCTATAAGTTCTTATTTTGATGATTACAAATAAGACTTAGGGCTAACATTTGCCTAAGATTGTTCTTGTTAAATCTTGCAGGTACATCATTTCCTTGAGCTGTAATTGTTGGAGAATAATTTACTTTTAGCACATTTGAGTTGAAGGTTAAAAAAAAGAATCTAAGTTTTAAAGAGTGAAAGTTAAAGCAAACTCAGTTGAATAGATAAGCGAGTGTTGCCTTTTGGCAATTGGCATTGGATAAGTGCTCTAGTATGAGTTATGCTATCTAGACCTAACAATGAGCATTATACTTTTGCAATAGGCATTAGAAAATGCTCTAGTTTATGCTACAGCTTTTAGACCTCCCAATGAGGTACACTCAAATAATCAATAGGAATTGAATCACTTCTACAAATTTTGACAAACAGAGTTTAAAGATCACATTTGCTAGAAGTCAACAACATGCATTGAGCATACTGCAATGGATATTGAGGTTAAAATTAATGACCATTGCTTACATCTAATGACCATTAAAGAAAAATTGGATTAATTTAATAAAAAAAAGGGAAAAGGAAGTGTCTTGAGCCACCAACTTTCAATAGCTAGTTTCAATGGGCGTTTCGATAGGTCCAACAGTTGTTGAAGTTAAATATTGTTTGACTACCACCCATCTGCATGAAATCAACTATTGTGGATGCCTCAGCAACGGGTGTGAAATTTCTTCAATGTGTGTTAATTGCTTACAACTTTAGTATGAAGTGACAACTCTTTTCTAATGGCTAGTTCCTCATTTAGCCTAAAAAGGAACCACTCTCAACAACAATAAAAAAAAAGGGAGAACTATTTTTTTAAGTGTGTAATCCATTATGAAAATAATCCATTGTAAAAATCATTCTCAATCGAAAAGGTTATTACATTGTGAACAAAGAGTGATCTAGCATCTAAAAACATTCATTGATCAAGGTTGAGAAAAAATTAAAAGTGTTATCTTATAAATAGAATTTGAAGAACAAACTTCTTAAGAACCTTCTTTACCTTCTTACTCACATCAAACATACCTTATGATTGCACTTTAAGCCTTTATTCTTGCTTGGGTGAGAGAGTTTTCCTTTTCCTAAAAGAGTTATAATCTCTTATTGTGTAACTTAATGTTGAGAAACTCTTTGAAAGTATCTCTTGTGATAGGTTTAAAATAGTACCTAGAAACTACATTAGGTTAAAATTTAAGTAGTAATTGTGAACTACTTGTAAGAAGTTGGTAGTGTTTGAAAATCTATCACCTATAAAGGCTTGGTAAGTGCCCAAAAACGTTCTTATGCAAAGGTTGTTGGTAACACCTTAAGCTATCAAAATAGTGAAGGCTTTAGTGTAAATATTAGAGGAAAGGACATAGGCAAGTTGTGTTGAAACTCTATAAATCTTGTGTGTTGATTATTCATCTATTTTCCACTTTAGTTTGAATTTTTAAATTTGTCATTGCATTATTTAACTCCTCTTATAGGGCACTAAGGGACAATAATTGGTATTAGAGCAAGTCTTTTAATCAAAGCTTAAATGTGCCGAGAAAAGATCATGGTAAGTCATGAAGAATCATAATCCATCCATAAAGCCTCCATTCTTCAAGGGAGATGACTATAGTTATTGGAAGAATCATATGGAGATCTTCCTTGATAATGAAACCATTAACCTATGGGACATTGTTAAGGAAGGTAGAGAAGTTCCAACAAAGCTAGTTAGGGATGTTCTTGTACCAAAGCCAAAGAATGAGTGTATTGCTAAAGAAAAAAAGGCAAACCTAAAGAATAGAAGAGCAATGCATGTTCTTTTCTATTCAATCCATAAGTCTTAATATGCTAAGCTACAAATGTGTACATCAACTAAAGAAATATAAAACACATTGCACTCTCAATGGGAGGGAACCAGTGAAGTGAGAAAGAAAAAGATACAAATGCAAACATATATGTATAGAACATTTGTATACCATCCTGGTAAGATTGTTACTAAGATGTACAACAGATTCATAGACATTGTAGGCACTCTTAAGACCTTAGGGAAGTCATATACAAATGAGGACATGGTAGTAAAAATTATGAGAACACTTCCTAAAGATAAATAGAAAGCTAATAAGATAACTATAAAGAAAGCCAACAAGCTGGGAGTCCTATCACTTAATGAGCTTATGGGAAAGTTATTGGCTCATGAAATCACTACTAAAAAGCCTGCTAAAAACATAAGGATAAGAATGAAAGACTTAGCATTAAAAGCCAAAAAGGTATAATATGAAACTCCATCTACTTCTTATTTACCAACATCTTCCTCTTTCAGTGATGATGAAGATAGTAGTGAAGATGAGAATCTTATCTTCATCATTAACTAAGTAAAAAAATTCCTTTCAAACAAAAAGGGTAGAAAGGTAAAAAGCTATAAAAAAAGAGACACCAAAAGTTAACTCACCTACATGGATGCAATGAGAAAGGGAAAATAAAATTATATTATCCTAAGATCAAGAAAAATAAGCACCCTTCAGAAAATACACCTCCAAGAAAGAAAAATAATACATAAAGCTACTTGGGATGACACTGGTGATTTTGAACCTGATGAAGATGAAATGAGAAAGGAACTTGATAATCTTTATCTCATGGTAACTAAGGAGCAATAAAATGAATCCTTAATTGAACACACATCTAACAACGACAGTGATAGTGATGCTGACAAAGAGGTTAATCCTTTTGACTCCTACTCTAGAGGTAAGTTTTACTTTATAATTTTCAAACTCATTATGAGCATTGACACTCTCAAGTCTAGTACCACTTCTTTTTAAAAAGAGAACAAATTCTTGAAAGGATGTGCTAAGAGTCAATAAGCTAACTAAAGGAAAATCTTAGCAAGTCCACTAAAGGAAATGAGAAGTTATATTCCATCCTTGAGGCTCGAAGGAGTCCATCCATCAAATAGGGATTAGGTTACAATGCCACTACTTCAATGGCTCTCTCTAATTCTCAAATAGTATCTGTTAAGGCCAAATACAATAATGTTTCTAGCTCTCTTATGAAATAAAAGGTTTCCAAAAGAGGAAATGCCATAAATAATGGCTCAAGAGGAAAGTCTCAACATAATCACACATGATTGAGAAATGCTCCCCTTAAAGCAAATTATGCTTACATGTATCACTCTTATAAGCCTAAGAGGCAAAATGTGCAAAGACACAAAAATTGGCGTAATTATAGGTATAGACACACAATATAAGAGAGTTCCTCACATGAGAAATACTCCTAGAAACACTACTTAAAGGACCTACAAGTCTAAAAGACACTATATACATGTACCACCTAGAAGTAGGATGCCAACTCACTTTGATTGTGATTGTTTATATTGTGGTATATATGGCCACATTATTTATCATTGCCAATCTAGAAGGCATGATGAACTGTTAGCAAGAGCTAACTCTCTGGGACCCAAGAAGGTTTGGGTACTTAAGATATAACCTTCTTTATTTTGCAGATGTGCTTGGAATCCCAAGTTGGAGAGCAAGAGTGGTATCTTGATAGTGGATGTTCAAAGCACATGATAGGAGAAAGAAATTTCTTCTCACATTGACAATGGATGTTCAAAGCACATGATAGGAGAAAGAAATTTCTTCTCACATTTGGAAAAGATTAAAAGTCTTGGAAATGTATCTTTTGGAGATAATAACAAAGCTAAAATTGTTGGCATAATTAAAGTTGGTAAGAATGATGATCCACCTATCCTTGATAAAGTACTACTTGTTGATGAACTCAAGCACAACTTGATAAGTGTAAGTCAACTGTGTGACAAAAGCCTTAGAGTTATGTTTGAGCCATAAACATGTTATGTATCAAGGATGACTGTCAATAAAATTTTGTTCATTAGTAGAAGACTTCATAATATTTATGTGATTGATTTAAACTCTCTTGCTAACCATAATATTTATGTGATTGATTTAAACTCTCTTGACAAAGTGTTTAGTTTTAATAGTTGATAAAGGAAAAACTTGGCATAGAAGGCTAGGACATGCTGGCATGAAACTCCTTAATAAGCTAAAGAGAAAAGACTTGGTTGAAGGTCTACCTAAAATCAAGTTCACAAAATAAGGAGTTTATGAAGTACGTCAAAGAGGTAAACAAATTAAATCCTCATTCAAAGCTAATAACAAGGTAAGTTCTTCTAGACAGTTGTAATTGCTTCACATGGATCTTTTTTGCCCCAATAGGATAGCTAGTTTAAGTGGCATGCATTATGCATTTGTCATTATAGATGACTTTTCTAGATATACTTGGATGTTATTCCTTTCACATAAGGATTCTTATTTTGATGTTTTTAAAACTTTTGCTAAGAGAATTCTAATCCAAAAGGATTTGAAAATTGCTTTTATTAGAAATAACCATAGAGGTGAGTTTGGAAATGCTAAGTTTTATAGTTTTTTAAAATGCTAAGTTTGAAAAACACAATTTTTCAACTCCTAGAACTCCACAACAAAATGGTACTATGGAAAGAAAAAATAGAACTCTTCAAGAAATGGCTAGAACTATGTTGAATGAGTACAATCTTTCTAAGTATTTTTGGGTTGAAGTTGTAAATACTATATCTTAAATAAAGACTTAGTGAGACCTTTCTTAAAGAAAACTCCCTATGAGTTGTGAAAAAATACAAAGCCCAACGTTGCATATTTCATAGTTTTTTTTATTACAAATGCTTTATTGTAACACTAAAGGTAACTTTAATAAGTTTGACTCCAAATTCGATGAAGAAATTTTCCTTGGATACTTTACCATATGCAAAGGGTATAGTCTTAAACAAGAGAACACTTATTGTGAAGGAGTCTATGCATATTGTATTTGATGAATCTGACCTCACTTCTTCAAGAATAGAAAAAGAGGTTGATGATCTTGTAAGACCCTTGAGTGAGATAAACATTAAAGAAGAAGGAAAGAATATGGATATGCTATAAGACATGAGAAATGAAATAAATAAAGAGCCACCTCCTCCAACTCCTAGTGAAGAGCAAATTTAGTTAGAAAGGGACTAGATTTTTAAAGATCACCCAAGAGAGCTTATCATTGGTGATCTATCAATTTAGGTAATCACTCGATCATTCTTTAGAAATGCATGTACTAATCTTACTATTGTATCCTTTATTAAGCCTAAGATTTTAGATGAAGCCACTAAAGTTGAACATTGGGTTCTTGCTTTGTGAAAAGAACTCAATCAATTTGAAAGAAATAAAGTATGGATCCTAGTTCTTAGACCTTAGACCCTAGCTCCTAGACCTTATAAACATTCTTTTATTAGAACTGAATGGTTATATATAAACAAACTTGAAGAACATGGACTCATCATTAAGAACAAAGCTTAGTTAATAGCCGAAGGCTATAACTAAAAAGAAGGGATTGACTTTGATGAGACTTTTGCACCTGTAGCTAGACTTAAAGCTATTAGAATTCTCTTTGCATTTGAATCTCACCTGAACTTCAAGTTGTACTAAATAGATGTCAAAAATGCACTCTTCAATAATTACATTGAAGAGGAAGTTTTTATTGAATAACCTCATGGATTTGAAAGCCATTACTTTCTTAATTATATGGATAAGCTCGCCAAAGCCTTATATGGCTTAAGCAAGCTCTAAGAGCTTGGTATTAGAAATTGAGCAACTTTCTTGTAGAGCAAGGTTTCACTAAAGGATTGGTAGATACAACTCTCTTTTTAATAAAATGAATAAACATTTTGTCAATGCTAATATATGTAGATGATATCATTTTTGGTGCCATTAATGTTTTCTTGTGTGAAGATTTCTTAAAAGTAATGAAGAGTGACTTTGAAATGAGCATGATGGGAGAACTTAAATTCTTCCTTGGATTATAAATCAAACAAGGAAAGCAAGGAAGGAATCTTCATCAACCAACTTAAATATACAAAGGAGCTAACCAACGGATTTGGCGCGGACAACAATAAACCTTGTAAACACTTATGTGCACCAACATCATGCTAGTCAAGGATGAACACGGTAAGAGTGTGGATTAAAAATTATACAGATGTATGATTGGTGGTCTACTATATCTCACAGCCTCTAAACTTGATATTATGGTCAGTATTTGCTTGTGTGCTAGATATAAATTTGATCTTAAGGAATCTCACTTGCATGTTGTAAAACACGTACTAAAATATCTTATTAGTACTCCAAACTTGGGACTTTGGTATCGTAAGATTCTTTATTTGAACTAAATACATTTTCTTATGTTAATTTTGCTAGGTATACCTTAGATAGAAAGAACATTTCAGGTACTTATCAATTACTTAGTTAATATTTAGTATCTTAGAGTAGCAAAAAAAGTTGCTTTGTCAACTGTAGAAGCTAAGTATGTAGCAGTTGGCCTATGTTGTGCTTAAATCTTATGGATGAAATAATAACTTCTTGATTACAAAGTTATTGTAAAGCAAGTTGCTATTAACTATGATAATATTAGTGCCATAAACTTGTCTAAAAATCCCATTCAACATTCTAGAAGCAAGCATAATGACATCATTTCATGAGAATCATATAAACAATGGCAACATTATATTGGAATTTATTGATACTAACCATGAATTGGCAGATATTTTCACTAAACCTTTTTGTGATGAAAGGATGTAATTCATCAAAAGGGAACTTGGTATGATAGATGACAATACCTTGTAGTAACTTCAATTAGGTTCATCTCTTTCTCAAAAGGGAACTTTGTATGATAGATGACAATACCTTGTAGTAACTTCAATTAGGTTCCTCTCTTTCTCAATTTTCCCTTTGAACTATGTTGCATTTATTGCTATTTGATCACTATTAAAGCTTTTAGATTCATTGACTAAAAGTTTTAACTGTGAATGATTATGATTAACTTATGTAAATTTCAGTTGAATTCATGATCATTTCATTGAATTTGATTAAAAATATTCATCATCTAAGCCTTAAAATTTCTTTGTTTCATTAAAAAATTGGTTTTAATTTAGTTTTTGATTAAGGAACATGTTCAACAATCGTTTCATTATGTATAATGACGGTTGAATCACATGTGAACTCTTTCATTTGGTTATGTTGGTCTCCATAATCATTGCAAATCACCAACAATCATTGACATCTTATTCAATCATTATTGCGAATGTGCCATCATCATTGGTTAAGCTTTTTAGGAAAGCAAGTTAACAATCATGTCCAACGACCGTTGCCTTTATCGATATGGTCGTTGCCACTTCCAATGGTCGTATTTTTTTAAAAGGGAGGAGAAACATTGAACAACTATTTAAACTCCATTATACTCTAAATCATTTTTAATTTCTAGTCTTGCTTTGCTTCTTCCTCATCTCTCTCTCAATTCTCTTCTGCATAATTTCTATTACCATGGCACCTAAAACCAAATCCACCAAAAGATTTAAACAAGTTATAAGGAAGAACCACCAACCATCCTCCTTTAGATCCAACTTTGAGATTGAGGAAAACCTAGCCTTTATATTAGCTAAAAAAATAAAATAGTTGCAAAATCATCAATAACTCAACCTTAACCAAAGAAAGCCAAAGCACCCCATGAATCTAAAGGAAAAAGGAAAGCATTGCAATAACCTAAAACAAAGCAAATACCTACGACTTTATCAAAAGATGTTACTGCTTCCTTGGTAAATCATTTATATCTCAAGAGTGACAAAGAAAAAGATATGGCTCATAAATTGGTAAAAAGACAACTATGTAGTGGGAAGTTTTTAGAGTGTAATGACTTGAATAAATACCATTTAGAAGAGCAAGTGGAAGAACTAATGATTGGAATAGGTTGGGAACTCTTTTTGCCATATTCGAGAATCTTCGTAGTTGGAGTTAACAATTGAGTTTCTCATAACTCTTAAGGTTGTAGAAAATGATTATGATGTGTATGTTGAGCAAGCCACAATCAAATTTAGATTATTTAGTAAGAAGTATAAGGTTCGCTCAAATGATTTAGCTAGATGTTTGATGTAGCAAATAACAGTTTGATAGAACTTCCTCCATCCTTTAAGATTTGCATAATTAGTTTTGAAAGTCAATCATAGATGGGACTACCAACTATAACAACAAAAACAACAATAACAAAGCCTTTAAAATTACAAACCATGCCTTAAGGATTGCCTATCGATTCATAATGTGGAACATCAATGGAAGGGGTTAATCTGATAGCAATTGTACCTTGATAGACCTCTTCGATTTGTAGTGCATGAAGAAAAAACAAAAGGTGAACACACCGTGGCTATTGCTTTAAAGGTTAGATAGCCAAGTGGATAAGTCAAATGCCTTTGTGATGACTCATTACATCACAAAGATAACCAAATTGGTGAAAGTCATCCCCTCTATTGAGGAAGAGCTTGAAGATCTTGACTTAACATTAGAGAAGCTACCTACAAATGAGCTAAATGGTGAAAGGATGTTACTAAGCATGGGCATTTTGTATAGGTTTGACAGTGGCTTGATCAAGTTAGTGCCCGAGGAAGAAGTTGTCCCTTAAAAAGAAGAAGGCAATGAAAACATTGAGGAAGTTATTAAGGTAGGAGTTGCAACTACAAGTGGTATTGGTACTAGTGAACCTACTCTATCCTTATCCCTCTTTGAGTGAAAAGTTCTTGAACAACTGGAACAACTCACTGCTACTGTTAGAAGAGTTAAAGCTTCCTCCACTACCCTCTATCAAAATGTGAGCAAACTGAAATATCAACTGAAGGATGTAACTAAATTCCTTAATTGGATCATTGAAGGATTAAATAATTAATCAAGAGCAGTAAGTTAGACAGCTTGTAAAGAGCTAAGAACCTAAGGATCCTTCTTCTAAGGAAACAAAGGATCCAATATAACTTAACGGGGCTACAACACCTGTAAAGCCCAAAGACCAAACCCTTACCTCTCCATCCAAAACCACTCCTCCTCATGATCCATCTGCATAATCTTTTATGCATTTTATTGTCTTTTTGTAATTAAAGTTGATGATAGACTACATCTCATGTATTCTTATTGAAATGAACATATTTTATGTTCCTTTTTCTATGTTCTTTTGCAATAAATAACTATTAGCTTATGTTCTTCTTTTGCATTTCATGATCTTTACTTGATATTTATCTTCTTTTTGATAATGCCAAAGGGGTAGAGAATTATGTGAAATAATGAGCATAAAAGGGAAAGAAGAGAATATATGATCATATGATAAAGGAAGAATGTATTAAGTGGGAGTGAAACAAAAGGAAAACATGATTATTCAATAAGAAACCTTAATAGGTTAAGGGGAGTTAAGAATTGATAACTTGATATGTTGTACTATCAACTTTCTTATCCTGAGCCTTTGAAAAATTATTTGTAATCATAAAAAAGAAGGGAGAATGTTGAACTTTTAGGTTTCCAGTTCTTCTTTTGATGATTATAAATAAGATTTATGGCTAACATTTGCCCAAGATTGTTTGTGTTAAATCTTATAGGTACATCATTTCTTTGAACTGTAATGATTGGAGAAAATTTTACTTTTAGCACATTTGAGTTGAAGGTTAAAAAATAATTTTTAAAAAGTGAAAGTCAAAGCAAACTCAGCTGAACAGACCAACGAGCATTACCTTTTGGTAATTGGCATTGGATAAGTTCTCTAGTATGAGTTATGCTCTCTGGACCTAGCAACGGGCATTGGAACAATGCTCTAATTTATCTACAACTTTGGGACCTCCTAATGAGGTACACTCAAATAATCAAATAGGTGTTGAATCACTTTTGCAAATTTTGAAAAATAGAGCTTAAAGAACACATTTGTTAGAAATCAACAACAGACATTGAGTATACTACAATAGGCATTGAGGTTAAAATCAATGACCATTTCTTACATCCAATGACCATTGATAAAAAAGTGGATTAATCTAATAAAAAAAAGGAAAATGAAGAGTCCTGAGCCACTAACTTTCAACAACTAGTTTTAACGAGCATTTCGATAGGCCTAATGATCGTTAAAGCTAAATATTGACTGACAAACAACCATCTATGTGAAATCAACAATTGTGGATGCCTCAGTAACGAGCGCAAAATTTCTCCAATAGGTGTTAATTGCTTACAACTATAATGTAAAATGACAACTCTTTTCTAATGTCTAGTTCCTTGTTTAACCTATAAAAGGAACCACTCTCAATAAAAATAAAAAAAGGAGAATTGTTCTATTAAGTGAGTAATCCATTATGAAAACCATTCTTAATTGAAAAGGCTATTACATTGTGAATAAAAAGTGTTCTAGCTTCCAAAAACATTCATTAATCAAGCTTGAGAAAGAACTAAAAGAGTTATGTTCTAAATAAAATTTGAAGACCAAACTTCTCAATAACCTTTTTTAGCTTCTTACTCACATCAAACATATATTATGAATGCACTTTGAGCCTCCATTCTTGCTTGGGTAAGAGGGTTTTCCTTCTCCTAAAAAAGTTATAATCTTTTATTATGTAACTAAATGTTAAGATACTCTCTAAAAGTTTCTCTTGTGAAAGTTTAAGGTAGTATATGGAAACAACTTTGGGTTAAGGTTTAAGTAATAATTATGAAATACTTATGAGAAGTTGATATTGTCTAAAAATCTATCACCTGTAAAGGCTTAGTAAGTGCCCAAAAACTTGTGTAGAGGTTCTTGACAACACTTTAAGCTATCGAAATAGTAAAGTCTCTAATGGAAATACTAGAGGAGAGGATGCATACAAGTTGTGTCGAACCTCTATAAATCTTATGTGTTGATTCTTCATCTATTTTCTCATTTAGTTTGAATTTATAAATTTGTAATTGCTCTATTCAACCCCCCCTTTTAGGGCACTAAGGGACAACACAATTTTGTGTTAAATGAAAGTTAAAATGCATGGGGTTATGGACTTTTTTTGACAAAGAGGTACCCTATGATTAATGCTATTAGGAAGAATTGTCAAATATCCAAATTTCATCCACTTTTTGTGATGTCATCATTAACTTTTTTATTATTTTTTTTCTTTTGATGTGGACATACTTCACATGTCAGACACTCTTTTTGATTAAAAAAATTTCAAATTTCATAATTCATAATTTTAAACCCCAATTTTTTTTTAATCTCTCCATAATTCTTTTTTTGTGAACCCTTCTATCAAGTCTTTATTACCTTATAACTAGCAATATTGAGTTTTATTTTCATTTGTGTGAATATGATATGGAGGAGTTGAAGAAATTGATTTTGTTATAAATCACTAAATTGCAATATCTTTTCACTGTAATGCCAAGGTATGTAATAAAATTTTATTACTATATTTATTGCTTATGGGTAAAGTGAAGTGCAACATTTGGGTTAGGTTTTTGCATATTTAGGTTAAAGTTTATATTAGGACACTGAATTTGGGTTATTGGGTTTAATATCGAGTTGAATATGGGTTTTTTGTCTTGTAGGTATTTTGGGTTGAGTATTCCTTAGACTGTGTTTGAGTGTTAATTAATGGAGTATATATTAGGTAGTGTTATTATGGAAATTATGAACTTAGCTATATATTGGAGGTAAATGGAAAGTCTAAACAATTTGATTTATTCGAGAAGGCGTATTAGGTATAAGGATGAAGTTGACATAGATTTCCTTTCCCAACCTGAATTAATAGGATTTGTAGATGAGTTGGGTTATAGAAATGGATGTTATATGTGGTTTTGAATGAAAGGAATTATACTTGATCAAAATGTCCATAATATGTTAGATTATAATAAAGATTGTAAATATATACACGCGTATTTGGTAGATATAGATCTACCTTTTATTGTGCATGATGGTTTTGGTGTTATATCATATGGTCAATTTAGGAATGTGCTTAGGGATGATGTAACTGGAGCTAGAGTTAGTGAAGTACAATTTGTAACTTAAAAAATAAAGATGTTAATGTAAGGGACACTGAAGGTGCTAATGAGTTAGTGAATGAAACTAGTATAATGGGAAGGAATGAGTATGCCAATGTAAGGATGAGTGAGTGTGATTATGCAAGGTGAGCGAATGTGTTAATATAGGGGTGAGTAAAAATGAAAATGTAATAATAAGTGAGAAAAATAATATAGGTATTAATGAGAGTGCAAATGTAAGAATAAGTGATGGTGGTAATGTAGGGTTGAGTGAGGGAGTAAATGAAGGGCTCATTGAGGATGAAAATAAGGGGTGAGTGATGGTGAAGATGATAAGATAAGGACAAGTGATGATAAGGGTAATGATTATGCACCTGGTGATGAGGAAAGTAAAGGAAGTGATACAAATCACTCTCATTGTAATGCAATTAATGGGTTTTATGGTGATATAGAGGTTAGTGATGATGACATTTTTAGCAATGTTTATGAAGATAGTGGTAAAAGGCCAATTGGAGTTGATGAAAGTAATGGTGAAAGTAATGATGATGTAAGGGAGACTATTGAAAAAGATGTTGCCAATGATTTGAATGAGGCATATTATGATGAATTCAATGAGAAATTGATAATTAATGATGATTTACATAGTTTAAGAGGATTTACATAGTTTAAGAGGTTTAAGTGCTGATAAACCTATATATCCTGAGTTTGATGAGGAGACAAGCATGAAAGATCCCTAATTATGTAAAGGTATTAAATTCATTGGCCATGACATATTCAAGAAAGTTTTGAAGGAGTGGACCATCAAAAGAGGGATTTCATGTTATTTTGATTAAAACAATCCTAAGAGGGTGAGCTTTATGTAAGAATAAGTATGGTTTTAGGATTCATGCTTCTTTAGTTAGGGACACTAATGTATTTTAGATTAAGATATTCAAACCAAATCAACAGTGTCCTAGAGATTCCATCACCTTCTTATTACCTCAACATACTTAGCCAGACGATAACTTGATGTGTAAAGAGATAACTCTAATTGGAAAGTTAATGCAATGAAGAAGCATATCTAGAGGTAGTCAGGAGCAGAGGTGTCACTTGTTAAGTGTTATAGAGCACAAAGGAAAAGTAGGAAGTTAATTGATGGAGATGATAAAGTGCAATATAAAAGATTGTACGACTATACCAAACTATAATGTTACCAATTTAGGAAGTCATGTGAAGCTTGAATCCAACTTGACAAAAATGATTGAAGAAGAAAATAGAGAGAGTACATATAAAAGGGTTAATATTATTCCTCTCCCCAAACATGTATTTTGTTGGTATTGATGGATGTCATTTGAAGACTTTAATGGGTGGGAAACTTCTTTGTGATATTTGAAAAGATGGAAATGAAAACATGTTTCCAATTGCAATGGATTATGTTGGCATTGATAGTAAGGAAAAATGGAAGTGATTTCTAAACTTACTAATTGATGACTATGGTCATCCTATTAAAAATGTTGGGTCTTCATCTCAAACCATAAAAGGTATGATGAGGCATATTATGTACTATGTTCAATCTATTATTTTTTATTTAATTCATTCTACTATTATCCCAAACCTTTTTATTTTGTTCAATGACTTGTTGATGCATTCAAAAAAATCATACCATATGGTGAACATTGATATTGTATTGAACACATGTATGACAATTACAAAAAGACTTTTAGAGGTTTAGAGTACAAGAAGAAATTATGGTTTACTGTAGGGGTATCAACTAAAAAGACATTCTAGGCTCATATGACAAAATTGAAATGATTGGATGTGAAAGCATATGATTGGGTGATGAAGCATGACCCAAACACATGGGCAAGATCAACATTCTCAACACTTGCTAAGTGTGATGTGAATCAAAATAACATCAATGAATCTTTCAACTCATTATTAAGGTAAGTAACGATATGCAAATATTTAATATGTTTACGTGAATTATAAAGAGGTTTATGAAAAGATTCCATATCAAATATACTATAATGCATAAGTATAGAAGTGATGTTTGTCTTAATATCTAAGATCAATTGGAGAATACAAAACTTAAATGCTGAAATTATTTTCATACTCTTACTGGTGAATTAAGAATTAAGGTTAATTATTATGACATACGAAATATGGTAAATTTGAAGGAGAGGACATACAGTTGTATGATGTGGGATCTTATTAGAATTCCATGAAAACATACAATGTCAGTAGTTTATTGTAATAGAAAAAAGCTTGAACAATTTATCTATCATTATTATACAAAGACAACTTACCTTCAAGTCTATAAATATGCCATCAAACCTCTTTCTAGGCAACATGAGTGTGAGAGGATGGAACATGGTGATATTATGCCTATAATCCTTAAAAAGCTAGCTAGAAGACTTAAAAAGATCGAATTAAAAGGTTTGAAGAAGTAAGAAATCCTTTCATAGTATCTAGGGATAAAAAAATTTATTTCATGTGGGAAAGTAGATAAAAACGACATAAAGTAATGTGGTGTGAAGTATTACTGACTGGCGAGACTACCTGGCAAAAAAGGATAAGCCTTAAAAGTCAAAGACAAGATAACAATATAGTCAATAATTTACCAAATTAGGTATGTAAGTAGTCCACACATTATTTAGGTTTTCCTAATGGTATTGTTAACTATATTAATCTTCATTTTGATGGTTTTTTTTCTTAATTTTAGCCACTCAGGAAGAATAGGGGAATCAATACTAATAATAAATCTTTCTCCCAACCATCTCTATAGACTACAATATTCATTGAAATGGTTTATTTTCTTCTTTTTTTACTTTTCAATTATGTATAGAATACATCTTACTTTATATATATTATTCAATATTTTCAATCACAAAGGCCTACAAGAAGAAATCAAAAGTTATCTTCACAACTAGAATCAAGAAATGTCAATAGGGTAATCATTCTTTTTGTGTATGTGTATATTGATAATGAAATATTGATTGTGTATAATTTTACATGTGAAAGTTAAATGTGTATTAAGTACATGCTAGGGTTTTAGTGAATACAATTAGTGCATTCTAACCCATTCTATCAACAAGGCCTCTTAAGCATCTATCCATAAATGCAAAGAAGACTACAAGTAGAACAACTACTAAAATTGGACCCAATCCTTTTAATCTAGTTAACACAAGGAAGCCTATAAGTGGAACCCTATTGAATCCACCAACCATGTACAAAAACTTCAAAAGAGTATCAAAGTTAGCATCCGTTGGACAATGTTACAAAGAATCTACTTCTAATGTGAGAAGGACTTCCCCAAGGAAAAAAGACTTGAAAGATCAAGTGTTTTGTGAAATTCATGTAATAGTGAAAGTGATTTTTTTTTTTTGGAAAATTAGATATTTTTTATTGTTAGATGTAAACAATGACATTTTGTTTTGTAAACTACAATTATCTAGTGAATTCATTTTTTTTATGTAACTTGTATATATATATATATATATATATATATATATATATATATATATATATATATATATATATATCGATGTTTGTATTAATGATATATAACAATGGTTGCTTTTCAATAAGATGATGTAATAATTGGCATTTATGACTTGCCAATTGTTTCCTTTTAAAGTAAGACTATATATTCTATTTAGATTTGTTGTGCAATAATATAGTTCAAGTGTTTTGATTAGCATGATCAAAGGCATCCATGTCTTTGAACACAATATGTTAATTATGATATGTTATGTTCAGATATCTTTGTCATCACTTAATTGAATATGTTTTTTTCACTAGGACTTTACTGTCTTTGATAGGCTATTAGGAATGTTATAGTTTAGTTAAGATTGTAATATCCTAATTAGGCTCTAACTAAATTGGAATTTTGTAACCTCATAGTCCTCAAACAATGACACAATGTCATGAAATTTCATATCTTATTTGTTGAATTTCAAGTTTTCAATGTTGCAAGCTCTTTAACTGTATCAGACATTTGTTTTGGAGGGTTTCCCTCAATATTCAATTTTAAAAACAAAAATAGCATAAAAGGGTATATCTAAGGTGCTTATGCCCTTGAAGAAGAAGCATAGCTATGAATTTTTCTTTCCTTTTATTAAATGATTTTTTAAACAAAAGTTCATTCTAACACAAGCTTATTACTTTTATCTTTATTACATTCATATATCAAATACGTATAATTTTCCATAATTTCATGTTCCATTAAAATGATAGAATGTTATATCGATCATATCCCTTCAATTACAAAATCATTTTAACACACATTAACCACCATAAATACCCACACTTCTATGGTAGACATATCATTCCCTTAGTATTTTGATTTCCACCACTAATCAAATACATTAATAGCAAAATTGTCATAATACATATGAACATAATACATGGCACTTTGCATTTCCCAAACTAACTATTACCTCTCATACCCATATTTACACCATTTATCTATTCATACTTGTTACCTCTCATACCCATATTTTCACCGTTTATAATTTTAGGTCCATTTGCTAAGTATTGTCAAATATCAAACTCTAGAATAAAATAACAATTAACCTGAGTTAATTGGATTTTACATGTAAGTAAGGCGCCATTAATCAAGAATGTGAGTATATAGGTAGAACACCATCAACTCAAATGGTATTTAGGTAGAAATCACCATCAACTAAAGAAGAAATTAAAAAAAAAATAAAAGAATGAGAAAGAGAATAAGGTTTGGGAATAATATTGTATTTCATTGTTGAAAATCTATAACCCCTATTACATCTGCTTATATACAAGTATTTTATAAAAGTTTTAATAGAATACTAAGTCTACCTACAAGATTACAAATATTCACAAATCGTATCTACTCATATTCTAGGCCAAGTCTCAGTTCAAAGGCTAAAGTATGTCTTAGATTCCAAATATTCACTATTTACAAATGAAGCCCATCATCGATTTATAAACCACAATGGCCCATTAAAACTAATGTCAAACCCAACGTAATTAACAAGCCATAGATAATGACTTCAATGGCCAAACTATCCCTTATTGGTAAAGCCCAAGCCTAATGGCCTATCAAAATGAGGCCAACTGTAAACAATGCCCCTATAATTCTAAGATTTCAAGAGCAAATTATAGAATTATATCTAGTAAAAGCCATTCCTTGAACAATACTCGACCAACCATCAATATCCTTATCTATGGGAAGTTATCTCACCTAAAGTTTTCTTTTTGAACAATATTCGGATCACATCTAACACCCACGACTTTTAAAAATTGCTCACCTAAGAGGATGTGAAGATTGTCCTTGTAGAACATTACTTAAGCATAAAAACATACCCAAAATCATCTCATTGTACCATGAGCGACCCTTGTCCCTTACTTAATACCCCACACAACCAAAATTGAAGTTGACCTTGAGGCTATTGATGTTAGGTTTGATAATCTAGGTTTTGCCTTTTAAAAAAATAACCAAAAACAAATCAACCCCTTTCTTTGAGCGAACATATGCCCATTTTACTTTATTAGCTTTGTAAATACATTTCATGTTCCCCTTCTAAAATGATTACTAAAGAATACTTAAATATGGTCATAGCTTTGGTTGGTGGTCAACGTTTAGCCTTAGGTCCTTCCATACTCACTCATATTTGCTATGGACTTCATAGATTTCTTCCCAAAAACAAGCATGACACTTTTGGGACCATGGGTAGTCCATTTTGGATGGTTCATTTTTGGCTTTTGGGCTATTTTCTAAAGCTTATAATTAGAACTCCCCAACCTTTTTTTGGATTCATCTCAAATTATGGTTAATGGGTGAAATAACTCTCTCATTTCGTTGACAATTTTTCTCACTACTTTGCCTTATTCCATTCTAATAAGAGAAAACATTATCCCTACTATTAGCTTTACCAACTCTATTTGGTTCACACTAACAACATTCTCCTATAGGGGTGTTAATACTCATGACCCCAAACTGAGTGATAAAATAATTGAATGGGTCCAAAACTATTGCTAGTAACCTACACGTCCCATGTTACCTGAAAATCAATAGAAATAATAGGTGTGGAGTATAGATATACAACCCACACTATATCAGTAGGCAATTCAAGCTTGTGCAACCAGTGCTAGTACCACTTATGTATTCTTTAAGCATCTTACATATGGTCTTAGCCATCAATGAAGACCAAAAGGGATCTCTTCGCATGGATGATTTTGGTAATTAGTTGGATGTCCAAGTCGACCAAAGATAATATTTCTTTACAAATATTTCTAAGGCCCCTTCCAATTAATGCTTCTTCTTCTACCTTGCAAGAGGCTCCAAAAATCTAAAGGTTAACACATTGCATAAATCTTAGCCTTTGAGAAATTTTATGGTATCAAGTACAATTACCTAGAGAAAGATAAAATTTTGAAGAGAAACTTATCAAGGACAAGTTAATCCAAGAATGGTTCGTCCACTGCCAAAAAAAAAAATATTTTCTAGAGGGAGAACATTTTGTCCATGGTATGGTCTTAGTTCTTTCTAAGACCTTAGATTGATTGCCACCCACCAATGCTAGATTCGCATTTGACATTGCAAGGACCACCCTAAGAAGAAAAAAGAAGCATAATTGCGCAAAATGAACTGGTTTGTGTTTGAGCAAGCTCGGAGATACATAACTTATTTTTAGTGAAACAGTACTCTTTGATACAAAATTTGGCCATAAAGGTAATTTTACTTATGCCATTAATTTTCTTTTTACACTTTTATAACTATTTACTTTTCTTGTATAGGCCATTCCAAAAGAAGTTCCTAACCTTACAACAAAAAATATTGGGCGAAGCATTCGAACCCATTGAAAAGAAGTGAGAGAGAATAGGCAAATGGCCTAAAATGCCTGCCTTAAGGATCAAAGTCAAGAATCCCAGGGTGGAGGCTTCATCCATTGCTACTGCTACTAAGACCCCCAAATAGTACTCTACTCATTTAACTACTCGTTGCCTTTCCCTAATAACTGATGTGCCACCCATTTCCCACGTGACTGATGGCTAAAATTTAAATAATCATAAAAGTATACTAGTTATCAAGCAGTAAAAAGATATCGTTCCCATGAGAATTTAACAAAATAAGTACTAAAACTATAGTTAACATTTGATTATTTAGACAATCAAATTAAAATAATAAATAATTAAATTACGAAAATTAAACTACAAAAATTTAAAGACTAAAAACAAATAAAACGAAAACAATAAACAATTAAAGTTGCAACAATCAAATTAAAGCGTTAAGACAATTGGTCTACCTAACCACTCCAATGGATTTCAATTGATCAAATATAACCAAATCAATTTATTATTTTTATATGTTGAGATTTTTTTTCTAAAACTGTTTAATATTCCCTCTCGAGATATATTAATCTCATTGCTATCAAGTAACCCTGTACATTAAACTCTATGAAAAACCTGTAAAATCAGATGAATCATGTATAAATATTTCTATATACCATTTAATTCACACCATGAATTATTTAGTCAATTATACAAAATTCTTTCTCGATTATTCATAAAAACTGAATAAACTAAGAAGTGGTCGATCTCTAAATAGCATTAAGCACAATAATTCATGGAAAATATGAAAAATAAAATATCTTTGTTGGGCGGAGACCTAGAGGGCCAAGTCCAACATCCTGCCACCGATGTGCATTCGAAATGTGGCTCTGGCTGCGACGCAAGTATAAGAAAATAGAGTTGCACCTTCACTAATAGCTATGGCATTTGGCGTAGTGGTAAGTACTTGATCCCAACAATTGGTATCAGAATAGGTCACGGGTTCGAATCTCCTAGAAGGTATGCTACTACATCAAGTGGCTGGTAGGTGCTGGAGGGATTGTTAGGTGGAGGCCTTAAAGGCTAAGTCCGGCATCCTGCCACCGGTGTGCAGTTAAAACGTGGTGTTGGCTGCTATGCAAGTGTGTGTGTGTGTATATATATATATGAATGTGTTTCCTTGTTTGTTATTCTAGTCATTCACTCAACATAGAACCAATCTGGTTAATAAAATCTAGTGCAACCAACATGAAGCCAAACATGAACAAAAGAACTAAGCATATATAACATATTTGTAGTAGCTAACAAGAAATCGTTACTAATAAAGGGCTTAATTAGGATTGATTAATCAATGATTAGATAAACATTTTAGCCAAGCAATAAATTCATTAAAAGACACATACTTTAGTAGAAACATAAGTCAATAAGACAACAATATTTTGACTAAAGAATAAATTTATTTAAAGCTAAGAAATTCCAATCATCTTATAATTTTAACTCATTTGGCCTCGAGATTAAATCTAACTCCAATCAGCTAGGAGGACCAAAGTCACAAGTTTCTCACTCAAATCCTTCCAACATTGATGACTGATATGTCTTGAGGAACCTGGGATTAACTTGCTCGCCCTTAAACTTCTCCATCCTGATCGGCCAAGTGATATTCTCCATTTCCAACAATGTCTGCTATAACATAAGGATCTTCCCAATTTGGAGACCATTTTCCTATTGGATGAACTTTTTATCTTATTGGTAAAATAACCCTCCAAACTAAATTGCCTTTATTAAAACTTCTTGGGTTTTGGTATTTGTTATATGCTCTATCCACCTTCTTCTTTTGGGTTTGGAGATGTTCAAGTGCACTAAGTTGAACTTTATCTAAGGCTTTAGTTTCTTACTTCATGGTCGAGTCATACTTGCTCATTGTTAGCTTATACTAGTGAATCCTTCTAATTGAGTGGACAATCAACTCGTTTGGGATCATTGCTTCGTGCCCAACTAAAATGGAGTTGTCCTTATGGTTGTCTTAACTACAGTCCATATCACCCAAAGAGTCTCAGATACCAACTTATGCCAAATTCTTAGGTTGGCTTCCACTGTCTTTTAGATGTTCAACTTTATAAACTTGTTCATTACTTTAATTTGCCAATTAGCTTAGGTGTGGTATGGTGTTGAGTGTAACAACTTCACACTATGCTCTTAGTAGAATTGTTAAACAACTTTCCCGTTAAAAATAGTGCCATGGTCTGTGGTAATTGATTCTTACAAACCCTGCCTATGGAAAATGTTTTCCTTTAAGAACTTGATGACCGAAGCTTCGTTTGCTAGCTTGAGTGGCACTGTTTCTACCAATTTGGTGAAATAATTAGTTGCCATAATGATGAAGATGTGGTGGTTTGAAGATGAAGGAAAAATATTTTTAATTAAATTCGACCACCTAACCTCTGAATGGCTAAGGCTTGATAACTAAATGTAGCTCCTTTACTGGGAGATGTTAGATTGGTTTATGCTTCTGGCATGCCTTACATCCTTTAGCATAATTGTAATAATCTTTTTCCATTTTCGGCCAATAATATCTATATTTGACTAAGAGTTTTTTCATCATCCTTCCTTACTTATGCGAGCTAACTATTCCCTCATGAACCTCAATTATAACCAACATAGCTTATTTTGGCTCTATACATAACAATATCTCCCCGCCTACATAATAATGATAGAGTCAAAACTTTATTGATCGGTGACATACATGTGGGTCGGTGAAAGCATCAGGATCCTTTAAATAGGATATAATCTTCTTCATTTAATTTAAGGAAAATTCAAGATTGCAAATTTCTACCTATTGGTTGACTAATTCCAGTAGTGAACACTCACATAACATTAACTTTAGGCAATATAAGATTGGATTGATATGATATCCTTGCTAGAAGCCGCCAACAATTTGAGCCAACTTATTCGCTATTGTATTACCATTTTGTTCAACAAATTCAAGGCAAAATGACTTGAATCCTTATAGTAAATGCTTAGCTTTATTGCAATAAGCAATGAGGTTAGGTGATTCGCATTTATAGGCTCCATTGATTTTGTTAACTATCAGCAAAGAATCACCTTTTACTTCCACAAATGTTGCCCCTAACTCAGCTAATATTTTCAAAGCAATGATTAGGGCTTTATACTTTTCCTAGTCAATGGTATAAGGGAAGTCAAACACCAAAGATAATTTAGTTATAAGGCCTTTTAGCAATTACAAAATAATCCCTATCCTAGTTGAAGTCATTATCTTAGAAATATCAAACCAAATCTTCCAAGGTAAATGCTCAACATATCCAATCTCGACTATAGGTTCCTTTGGGGTGTCTAAGCAAGAATGATCGACCAAGAAATCAACCACCACTTGGCCCTTCACTACTTTTTTATGGAACAAATTATAGAGGAAACTTAGGAAGAGCAATAACCCATTTGCTCACTGTATTTCTTAAGAATGACCGAGAGAGGATGTACTTAAAAATGTTTATTTTACATAAAACTAAAAATACTAGTGGAAGCATATAGTATCTTAGCTTTGTGCAAGCAAAATATAATGTCAAACACAACTCTTATAAAGTTGAATATCTTCATTCCACAGGATTAATCACTCAGCTTAAGTAATATGTAGACCTCTCAACTCCATCTTGCTCTTGAGCTAACATGCAACTGATCAAGATCTTACTGGCTTAAATATATATAACAAAGGAACATTTCAACCTAGGTGGAGTCATGATTGGAGGTCTAGTCAAGTATTTCTTAATCTCATCAAATACACCATGATGTTCTTCATTTCAAACAAACTCTTTGCAATCTTAAAGCTTAAACAAAGGACCCTAAAAGCTTAACAGTCTAGTAGTGTTGGATATAAATCTCTTTAAGAAATTAATCTGATCGATTAATCATCATAATTCTTTCTTAGTAGAGGGGGCTTTGCTTCTATGATGGTTTTGGCTTTATTCTTATCAATCATAATACCCCTATGATGGACTAAAAAACTGAGGAAATTCTTAATCGGACCTCCAAATGCACACTTTAAAAGATTCATCTTGAGCTTATGCTCCCTCATTTGCTCAAATGACTTATTGGGTTTGGCTAAGTGTTCTTCACTTTAAGACTTCACCACCCCATCATCAATATACACTTTCATGGATTTTCTAATCATATCATAGATGATACAATTCATCGCCCTTTGTTATATAGACCCAACAATCTTTAGATTGAAAGGCACTACTACCCACTCAAAAATGTCAATTAATATTGGGCATGTGAAGGTTATTTTACTCACTTCTTCTTCAACAATTTTCATTTAATTATATCTAGAGTGCCTATCCATGAAGTTGAAGATCATATTGCACGCGATTGCATCTACCATCATGTTAGCAATAAGCATGGAATATTCATCAAAGGCATGGCTAGGTTTAAATTTCTGAAATCTGCACAAATCTTTAAGTTTTTATTCTTTTTGATTACTGGGATAATATTGGAGAGCCATTCCATATATGTGGTCATTCATATAAAACAAGTGGCTAAAAGTCTTTTAATCTCTTCTTTAACTAGCTCTTCAAGTTCCTTAGACATTCTCCTCATAGGCTATTTGAAAGGGTGAAACAATTTTTTAATGGGCAGATGATTTTCCACAAGTGCCTGATCCAAGCCTAACATTCTGAATATTCCTAAACGAAGCAGTCCTTGTAGTCCCTGAGCAGCGCCACTAACTTGGCTTTGAACTCACCATTCAATTTTGCATTGATGAATATTGGTTAAGGTAAGTTTTTAATGCCCAAGTTTATTTGTTCCAAAGATTCTTCAGTTTTGGCTTATTACTCATCTAATTTCTTAGGCAATTTCAAGGTCTGACACTCGTGATTTTATCATGTGATCTTTTTACTCATCTTCATAGAAACACTTAGCTGAAGCTATCGAATTGCACTCTAAGATCAACCTTTTAATTTTCTTAAAAGCATTCCTTCATCTTGGCCAACTTAACCATCAAATTTAGCAATCCAGAAGTGGCCTTCAATGTTAATTGAGGTTGGATGCTTAAGCTTAGACATTAGGACCCTAAGTTGATCAAGCTTTAACACAATTTTGTCTTGAATTGCCACCTTAACTATGTTTTTGAAATTCACCTTACCCTAATGCATCACTACTTCAGCCAATGAACCGCTTCTGCAATGAATGACCTATACCTCACCATTAGGTCTCCACATCCACATCATCTGATGCAAAGTTGATGTAGCAACACAATTAGCATGTATCCAATCTTGACCTAACAAAAAGTTATAGCTACCATCCATATCCACCATAAAGAAGCATTTCATAGTGGTATATCTCTCAATCTTTAGATCTAACACAATGTATCCTTCGGCTAGGGTATCTTCCCTTTTGAAGTCCCATATTGACATATCGACTCATTTCATTTAGTCTTTGGTGATGCCAATATTCTTCAAAAACTTCATAAGTATGATAGACACTCTCAATTCATTATCCATAAATACCTTATTGATTGGGATAAATTTCAATTAGGCCTTTATACAATGGTCGAATGTGGTTGGTTTGAGATAGTGAGGCCTGTTGCAAAGTAATTATGGCTGCTTACTCCTTATCCTCATCATTTGAGCTTGGAAGATCATATCTCTATCAAGTATTTACCAGGTCTGGCAAAAAAACTAGCAAGTCAAAGGCATACCATATTCACGTTGGCCTTATCTCCCAAAGTGTTAGTAGATCCCTCCTTAGGTTATCCTTCCTCAAGCTTCTTCAAAACCCAAACCTTCATCAATCCATACTTGTTATGGTGAATCTCAACATGACTTAGGCTTATTATCTAGCTTATAAATTTTCTTGCTTAGGCTTTATCTCTCTTGTTTCATCCTCATCTCCTTAATTTCTTTATAATGATGAGCCTTGACCTCTATCTCAATATTTTTGTAGGCCTTAACTTCCTTTGGCTCTACTATAAATTATTGTCTTTGTCTTTGGAACCTCCTTTTATGGGTTTTGATTTCTTAAGCTTATGTTGGTCACCTAAAGGCAAGGTGATCAAAGGCTCCCTTCTTGGGGTTATGTTCTTCCTAATGGTTAATCATTGTTGGGTTTGACCTGAAGGTCTTCCTTATCCGATCTACACTCCTCTGCTCTTAGTCTTTTCACCAATCTTAAACCACTTGGGCGGGGCTCGACCATCTGCCCCTTAGTGACTTTCCTTTCAAAGTACTTACCTAACCTTGTGATCTTCACAACTTGAGAATAAGAAATATAAGGCCTTTTGTATGTATCATACCATCATGGCTCTTGGCCTTTTACTTTTTTTTTAGGAAACTCGATTCTTGTCACAAGTTTGAACTTAGTAATGATAAGTCTAACAAACTAACATCGTTCCATTAAGCTTTTTTTCCTTGGTCGATGGAGAAACATGTCTCTCTTTAATCATGGGTTTTTTACCTTCAGCCTCTGATAACACTAGTTGAATGATAGAAGCTATCACCTTCAAAAATGCCTCGATTTCAATAAGACCTTTTTTCTTCCCTGGGAACATAATTCTCCCTTCCTCGATGGCCTTTTGGATCACATTTCTAAATTAATGCAATTCTTGGTTAAATGTCTCCAGACATTATGGTATTTATAATAATCCTTCCCTTTCCTCTCTTTTAATGAGGGAATGATGTGGCCATCTGAAAGCTTGAGCTGCCCATCTTTCACCAAATAATCAAATATCTCATATGCCTTAGTCAGGTCAAATGAGTATTCCTTAGCAATCTACCCAGTCTTTTTCTTAGTCTTCTTTTTTTTCCTGTGGTTTTGGTTTGGCCAATGTTGGGCACTTATATCCCTTCCCAAGCACCAACTCAACTATGTTAGCTTCCTCTTCGTATGAGTTTAGCTTTCGTAATCAAGACCTACTACATATTCATCCTTATAATAAGTCCCCTTAGAGGATGCCTTTTTTTGCTCAGCCTCTTGTAATAGCTTTTCGAACCCAACTACCCTTGCGCTTAACTCAAAAAGATCCCTAACCTTATAGCTTTCAAAATGCTTTTGGATCTCAAAATGCAAACCTTTCAGTGTTGGTAGTACGGTTGTGATAGTATGTTCAACTGGAAGGTTTGTTTAAAATTGGGCCAAGGCATAGAAACTCTTTCCTGGTCGAATGATGAACTGCAGACCTGTGAGGGTTTAGGACAATCCCTAATTCAACATTGCTTGGGTGAATGAGCATATGCACTACCCTCGACTCCCTTTTGGCATATGGCTTTCTTGAGTATGAAGCCTCAGTTGAGAATCTTTTGTCTAGTGTTGGGGCTTGCCTACCTTCTAAAAGGTGGTCAATTGATCGAGGCAATTATTCATCTAATCTAGCCCCAACTGAATATCCTTCTAGGCGGCTTGATTATCCTCCACCAATGGTCGAAAGACTGTAATCATCCAGTTGATCATGTTATTAAACATGGCATGGTTCTCAACTGCAATCTAGCTAGTAATATGAGAATAATTAGCAATCACAAGAACTGGTTGTTTAAACATAAGAGAATGCCTTTGATAATCGGTCTGATCATCCCTTTTGAGTTGGGTCATTAGCTTGTGAATTTTTATTAGACTTATTACTAGACATATTGACTGTGGTTTTTTATTTGGACGACTTGTTTTTTGAACTGGTCTAATTCTTCCCACAGTGCATAATACTTAGTCTCTACTGGCATACAATTGTCCCATTAGTGGTGCCAAAAAGATGTTACCCTCAAAATCTCAAGAGTAAGTTTTATAATTTTAGGCCTAGTTGCAAGGTACTGTTAGTATCAAACTCCAAAATAAAATAAAACCTGAGTTAATTATATATGATATGTAGGCAAGAAGCCTTCAATTAGGAATGTGAGTATATAGGTAGAACACCGTCAACTTAAGTTATATTTAGATAGAAATCACTGTCAACCAAAGAATAAATCAAGAATAAAAGAAAAAGAAAGAGAATGAGGTTTGGGAATAATATTGTATTTCTTTTTTGAAAATTTGGAACCCCTTTCTTTTACATTACATCTGCTTATATATAAGTGTTATACAAGAGTTCTAATAAAACACTAAGTCTATCTACAAGATTATAGATATTCATAAATCCTATCTGCTAATATTATGAGCCAAGTGTTGGTTTAGAGGATAAAGTATGCATTGGATCCCAAAGATTCACTATGCACATATGAAACCCATGATACCGTTATAAACCATAATGGCCCATTAAAACTAATCTCAAACTCAATGTGATTAACAAGCCACAGACAGTGCCTTCAAAGGTCAAACTATCCCTTATGGGCGAAGCCCAAGCCTAATGGCCTGCCAAAATAAGGCCAAGTATAAACAACACTATAGTTGAAAAATCTCCTCTTGAGCTTTGGCTAAATCAATCTTCATACATGTCATGTGCGCACGACACTCACTGCGTTGCCTTTACAATTGAGCCTCTTTGTCATAACAACATTCTATCTACATCTTAAACCTATCTACTTTCTTCATTAGTTGCAAAGTTACTTCTCTTCCCTTTATGTACATACCTCAATCAACCCAATAGAAGAAGTCACACTTTGAAATGTCTTATACCTTGCACATCTATAAAATCTTCTTCAAAGATTTTCAATTCTCCACGAAGCTTTAGTCGTGTCGCCAAGCCACATTCACGAATGATTGATTTTTAATTTTGTTGCTATTGGTAATCAAAGATTGTGAGATGAAATACATATGCTTGATTGCGACATCATTCTAGGGGATGAATTGTGAAATTAGGGTATAAAATAAATTAGGGATCAAAAAATTAAAAATTACAAAAATGGGAGAAAAGTGTAATTTGGATTGTTTTAAAAGAAGTGTTCGACATGTAAAAGTATGTGTCACGCCATAAGAAAAATAATAACAATGTAGTTAATGGTGACATATAATAAAAATGGAGATATTTCACAATTATAATTAATGATGTTAATCACATGATATCTCTTTGTAAAAATAAATAAATAAATAATTTCACAGCCCTGCAAATGTAAAAAACGTAAACCATGGAATTTTTTTTTTTGCACTTTTCGCCCATCATTTTTCAAAAATAAAATGAAATAACTTATTATTTGTTAGAGATATATTGTAAAAAAATTCTTCATTTATAAAAATAAATAATAAAAAAATAATTGTTGCAAAGCCAAGATACAAACATTTTATACTCGTAAAGAATGAGACCCTGAGATAGGATCATACAAAGTTGTACAGGTGCTTTATAATCAGTCGCTTCTTTAAAAAGGTCATGTAGTTTTGCCTTTGGCCCTACCACAGAGAAGGGCATTCTTTGGGATGAGATATTCATCTCTGATCGACATTACAGGTGAGTAAACTCGTAGATAAAATTGCTGGCCCAGGTATTGTCTTGCCCAAAATTCAGTCCTTATATTCCACATTCCCACATTGTCGAGTGCTACATAAATGGCAGTCCATGACTTGGGATACACCTGCAACATCAATCATAATCATCGTCCTTTGTTGCTTTACAGGACCATGTTTTCAAACACTATGCGCGGTGTGGTGGTAGTTTTGTTTCCAATAGTCTTGTGGGGTGTGATTTATGGTGCCATTACCTCCATATGTCACAAATTTTAAGACAATTGAAATGAAAGAACTCACCTGCGTGGTGCAACGCGAAACAGCATCTCTGAGATTATACTGATTACGACTAGCTGGTGTCCAATGTCCTCCATCCATTCTGTACGTACATATATGATAAGTAATTAGAAAAATCCTCTCTAGCATGAATAATTAGCCGAACAAGATAGATTTTTGAAATGCCGGAGAGTTCTTACCCAACTACCCAAAAGGAGTAACCATCAAGGTGCCAGCTCTGGACGATGTTCTCGTGGTTCTGAAATACAATCTCAACAAAGGCTCTGAAATCAGCACCCATGACGGAAGTGTCAAGATACATCTTCTTATGAATCGGGTAATCTGAGATGCTTCCAACTCGAAAAACGCCTCCGATCTTGAAGTAATCAGCAAGCTTCAGGGGAGTGTCAGCAGGGACAAATGATACACTGTTAACTGCATATCTTTGCTTGCCATTAACTTGAGCTGCTGAGCTCTCTAGCCTGATTGTTCGAC
>CATIWR010184177.1:0-18473 GCA_949677035.1 Omphalea diandra | reverse complement strand
GGATAAGAAATCTTAATCAAATCTAACTAATGGCGATTAATTTTACAAAGTTGTCTAATATAACTCATCCATGCAAGGGTAGTGAACTATTAATTCGCATGTCCTCCTACTCTATAGTAGCAGTAAGCAAGCCTGCTGGATCGAAATCAAGAACATGCGATGTATAATATGTGGATTTTAATTTTGAGAGTATTAGGGATATAATTGAGTTGAGTCGTGGATTTTAATTTTGAGAGTATTAGGGATATAATTGAGTTGAGTCGAGTTTCAATTTTTAAACCTGAATTCGAGCTCAATTAATTACTTGAATACTTGAACTCGATTCAATTAGGATTTGTATTATAAATCCTATAAGTTGAAATTTAGGTTCAAATAAACTCTATTAAGCTCGAATAAATCCAATTAGGCATAAATCGGTTAAACTCGATTAGTAATATTGTAAATATGTCTAAACTTGATTAGACTCATAAATCTTTTGAGTTGAGTATTTTGATATTCGAATTTGATTCGTTCAATTACTCGAGTAGCTTGAACTCGAGTCAATTTCAAGTATTTCTCAAGTCGATTTTTGAATTGTTTACGAGTTGTCATGGTTTATTAACATTCCTAGTGGGTATTGATTCTCTTAATTTTGAGATATTATATATTCAATAGAATTATACTTTTTTTTTTTCAAAGGAAACAATAGAAAATTATACATGTTAGTACAAAGAACTTGCAATTTTTTTAAGAACTAGTGTGTGTGTGTCTATATATATATATATATAAAATAAAAAAAGTATTGATTCTAGAAAAATATTAATAAAAAAAAATCAACATTAAGAAAAATCATATTGGGGAATTAACTAATAAAATTCCAAAGAAATAATTATTTATATTTTTATCAAACTAAGGAAGGATTCTTATTTAATTAGTTAGTTAGGGCTTTATGGACCTGAAAATTATGGAAGCCAGTAAGTTGTAAATATTATTGAGAAATTATTGGATGGCAACTATGTTTTTTTTTTTTTTTCTTTTTTGTTTTAAAAGGGGGAAAAACTGAGCCGCGTATATATGAAAAAGATTTAGATCTGAATATGAAGGTACATCTAATGTTTTGCTGCCGAATATTATGGTTTGGCATCATATATTTTGCCAAATATATTATTGAGGAATTGGAAAGTCATTCAATTCTTGAACCAAGAAAAAAAATTCAGTTTATATGATTAAATACCATTTCCATTCATAATTAAACCTTGACGTCCTAAAATTCTCGTAATCATCATCATCTTTACTGAGTATGACAAATACTTACACTGCTAAAAGATCAACTGCCTTATACTATAGCCACAATGTTTATTTGCTTCTTTATGTATAAATATCTTACTACCTTGTTTGGCAATTTAAAAATCTTATGCAGAAGGCATAAAGAAATGCAAAGATTGTGAAGGCAACCGATGCAACAGCTACTGTCCCCATGAATCCTGGATCATACCCAAAATGGTGTTGTATATACCACTTGATTGTAGGATCATCCATATAACCAGGAACTTTAATGGTCTCTTCCACATCTCCATATTGAGAAACAATTAGTCCATACACTGTCCATGCTACCGTGCAAATCCAATAGTACCACACCCACCACCTAGGAATTTTCTGAAATTTCAAAACAAATAATCACATTTTGTTAAAATGTTTTACTTGTTCTTAAATCTAGTAAAAGAGTAGAAGAAAAAGACTGTAATCGTAATAACATACTGGTCTTGGTATAAAAAAGCCAGAAAAAAGATTGAATAGAGCATAGAATGCCGCTGTGAAAATAGCCGCTACTTGCAGGTTTGGAGAAAGGGAAGCTGGCATCATTCCATAATATGTGAAATAGAGGAATGAGAAGAAGGAAAAAAAATAAAACCAGAAGAATTTTGCTGCTGTCCATTCAAAGCCACCAGGGCATGCACAATTACTGTATAATATGTAGTCCGAACTAGCACATAAGGTAATTCACATATAACCTGCATATCATATAGTTCAATTATAGTTAAGTTCGTTCTGTCACATTTGATGAATACCCTTCCTTTATCAATCTTGAATAATAAAGGATAACAGTTGGTGAACTCACCTGTGCAAGTGCATAAGGTAACGAAGAATACATCCCAGCTGCTCTTTCTCTATGAAACACAGTTCTTTCAATTGTTACTATTGGTTGTACTGTTGAGCAGTTATTAACACCAATGAAGAACACAGCAGCATACATTGCCCCAATGATCACTGTCAGGTCAGTTGAGCTTTCCCTGAATCATATTAACATATATCAGCTGAAGAAGTTTTTTTAATTATAAAGGGTTCACTTGGCGCATAAAATGTTGAGTAGGGTGGGCGCACTGGCATGCATCTTTCCCTTTCACGTCTCAAACCTGTGAAAGGAGCAACTAACCATTGCGCTAATGCTTATTTCTTTAGAATAATGCGACACTAAAATTTTGTAAACTTAATAGATATAGACCTTCTAGCTCCAACTCTCCAAAAAATAGTCCCAACAATAAGAGCAGCAATCAAGGTGAAGAAAAACCTAACAAGGTTATAATCAGGGCTTCTCCAGTAAGTCCACCGCTGTTTCCAAAGCCAAGATTTGAACTCTCCCCATGTAGATTGTGAATATTTGAAGGCAAAATAGAGGTCACTTGCTCCTAGTGGTGGTGTGCTTAATTCCTTCACTAAACCTTTGTTTCTTCTGCTCATAGGTGAATATATATATTAAGCTCAATATGATGCTAACTTACGGTATTAATATAAGATGTAGCTTAGGGACATGCTCATATAAGGATGATGATTTGTAATGTTCTGCAAAGTCAATTCCAAGTTGGATTTCTGCTGCTACAGAGCTCACTTCTAGCATCCATGTTGCTGGATTGTACTTCTCTTTGATTTTAGAAACTCCTGGAATTAACTGAGATATGAAAATTTGCATTAAAAATTACATAATTCATTACTTATTTTCAACTTTTACAAGAAGTAAAATCTTAGGGAGATGGTTAATTACTTCAAAGTACTCGATGATCTTATGTGAATTTCGACCTAGCGGTCCTAAGTAGATAAATTGTCCTCCTCTCTTCATTAGCAGCAACTCATCAAATGCTTCAAATATGTCAATGCTAGGTTGGTGGATTGTGCACACTACTGTTCTTCCAGTATCCACAGTGTTTCTCACTGTCCTCGTAACGATGGCTGCTGCCCTTGCACCAAGTCCAGAAGTTGGTTCATCCATGAAAATAATTGATGGATTAGCAACAAGCTCCACTGCTATTGTTAATCTTTTTCTTTGTTCTGTTGATAACCCAGTAGTTCCAGGAAGCCCAACTATAGCATCTTTACAATTGTCTAGCTCCACCAATTCCATCACCTCATCTACAAAACTCTGAGCATAAAAAAAGAAAAATCCCACCATTTTTTCTGTAATTTAAAGTCCTTAGCTCATATTGTCTATGAGAAGCAATAAAGTACTGGATCTTTACCATCTTTTCCTTGCTGCCAACTTCTCTAGGGAGTCGAAGGAATGCTGAGTAAATTAAGGATTCTCTAACTGTGACTTGAGGAGAATGGATATCAGTCTGTTCACAGTATCCTGAAATTCTTGCAAAGGTTTCTCGCTTCTTAGGGAACCCTGAAATTCTAATATCGCCTTTTTTGTAGCCTCCTGTCTTTCTTCCCGCTAGTACATCCATCAATGTTGTCTTTCCAGCTCCACTGACTCCCATTAATGCTGTAAGGATTCCAGGCCTAAATGTTCCTGTTAGCCCCCGAAGTAGTTGGAGCCTATCTTGTCCAACTCCTCGATCTTTCATTTCCTATTAGCATCAGTCAAAGTTAAAAAGAAAGCTCTCTATTCTCATGCTATCATAAGAAACACAATTCAGTGATAGGAAAAAGGATCGACTCTTACAGAAGGCATGTCCACATAGTAGCCTACATTGTTGAATGACACATCTAGAGGAGTGAAAAGCAGAACCATTCCTCTTTGGACGGCAACATCATTGGACCTGGTAGAATCTCTACTCAGTTCATTGGGATTTGAATAACTGCTTATTGTCCGGCTTGTGATCTCCCCTAAGATATTCCAATTTTAGTAGTCTATTTGAGGAATTCAAGCATTAAAAACCAACCATATAAACAGTATACTCTGATGTTCCTCATTTGAATTGTTTCCATTAGGAGAAGAGAATGAATGACTCTTCATTTCCTTAGTTGTTTCCTCGGAGATTATTGCTTGTCGCTTTCCAGGAGCTATTGGAATATCAAACAACAACTAGAAGATTAGGCACCTGAAAGAAGAAAATTCCAAATTGCACACTGAAAGGATTGCTGTAACTTACCGTTTAAGTACATGAGAGCAAAGGTGAATAGGATATTAAAGAGAATTTTAAATCCCACAAGCGCAACTGCGCCTATCCAGTACCAGTTCTCATCAGGTAAGATATCAAAGTCCTTAAGCACAGCTATGCCTAATCTGGTAACATTGTCTGCAGCCTGCAATGCAATTAAACATATAAATAATTATTTATGTTATATTTGGTCGATGAAAGATAAGTTTCAGGAACATACCAGTTTGTTCATCCACCTTGGAGCGAACATTTCATTTACAGTAATGGCATTATGACCATAAGGTATGGGCGAAAACCAGTAAGCCCATGCCACCCTCGAGGAATTTCACCTGTCACAAATTGTAGCAACCCTTTCACTAATGCATTAACAGGTCACTTTTATTGCTTTAACATGTGTAGCAAACTAGAATGCACCTGCAATTGCTTTTACTTTCCGAAGCTATGCATGTTTCCTGTAATTCGATTACTTATTGTCTTTTACATTTATGCTTTTATTGAATTGACATAGACTAATTTAGCAAAGATTTTTTTCTTTCACACTAACCTTTAGGTAGGATGAAGCCTCCAAGCATGAAAATAAGGAGGAGAATAAGCGCCCCGCCAGTGTTAACAATGATCATAGTCCTGCAGATTCCAGCAATGAGCCCAAAGATCCCTCCTGCCATTTGCTGGATTAGAAATACCAATACCAATTGCTTGAAAAACCCGCATATTTGAAACCCATTAACCTACTTATCACTCAAAAATATTAATGACCGCATTTTAGCATGACTATGGCTAATCAATTACCTGCCAGCCTCAGGCACAAATCCTATTGTGAAATATGCAATAATGACCGAAATAATAAACTCCAATATAGATATGGGCACCCTTAGCAGAAAAGTTGGAAGAGTAAAAGTCCAAGCAGGGTGGAACAAAAGATCCCTATGCTTGTAAAATACAGGAAACCATGAGATCATTAGTGATAGCTCAGCGTAACCATTAAACATATTATGGGTGACACTAAATGTAAGTGCACCGATATATAATTCTCCATCATCTTCATTTCTTGAGTGCATTTTTGTTCTTAAGAATACAGTTGATGCTATAACTGCAACTGTAATAAATTGAGCAAGCTTTTGAGATGTGAACAAATGCAGTTCTCTTGATCATTAGCCATTCTTTATCCCAACATGCCTTGAGTAGTTCCATTGTTGGAACTGAGTATCTTGTAAAGACTAAAGCTGCTCTATGGCTCCTAGACTTGTCAAATAGTACCGAGAGCTCATTTTATAGCTGCATTCCCACATGGAATTTCTCGAATTTTTCTACAAATTCAGGAACTGAAATGTATCTGTATGGCATGCTTCTGTTTGCCCAATATTGCTCTTGGTATTTCTTTGAAGTAACCTGTCACAACTTACAATTACACTAATTACTATATAAACAAATATTGGTTGAGTTTGATTAGACTCAAATTGTTTAGATGATATTTGGTAGAATTAAAATTAATTATATAATATTAAAAAAAATTATTTGAATAATGAACATAAAAAAAATCAACAATTGAATAATAATTTTTTTATTTTATTGAAATTTTAGGATATTTTGAATAATTTAAGATATAGATTTGAATAATAATAGTCATATGATAGTAATGATAATAGTGAGAGAATTGCTGAGGCAGAGTAATCAAATCATCATGATAGATATCAAATATCACAAATATAAGCTTCCAACATTTGCAAAAATTGAAGAGTACATTTGCTAGAAGAAAATAATCAAATCATCACCTTTTAATTTCAGTATTTTAGAATTAGCCACTAGGCTAAGTCCTCATTGGCAGCATTGGTAATGAGTTTAAAGTCGAATGTTAAATTGGCTCAATATAAATGATGAACCTGTTGTTACTCTCTTTTTCTGCCCGCCGGAAATTCCTCTAAGCATTTCATCTCCAACAATGGTGTCCTTGCATATATCCAGCCCCAATATCTATTTCATAATTCATTAAATATTAAAGGTATAAGCAAGTAAGGTTGGGCTACTGCAAATACATAACTGTATAGCTTTGAAAATTAAATCTTTAGCTTACTTTCAAAGTGTAGTCTGTAATGAGATTACTTTCAACTCCTTCCAATGCAGTTGCCTGAAAAATTATACATAAATTTAGTAAAATATAAAAATGAAAATAAAAAAAGAAAATTACTTATGAACTGTGTATTAATTTTATTTCTAATGTTCCATCAACACACACACACACATATATATAAAATTAATTTTGTGAAACAGAATAGTCATCCTTAATTTTATATTAATTTTTAATATGAAATAATTCGTATATCTATATGGCATTTACCTTCATGGAAAGGTCTATTTCTGCCTCCGGATGTATCCCTGATTTCTTTTCTCTTCTTGCAAGCTCTTTTAGGAGATCTATAGAAACAATAAAAGAAGTCTAATAAATCTAATATGCACAAAAATGTGTTTTTATTATTCAAAATTTAATTAAGTGAAATTATCTTTAAAATTGTGATGTTGCGAATAAGGCGATAAAATAATTCGAGTTACTGAAATTTGGTTTGAGTTTAACCCGTTAAAAATTTCATTCAAGCTTGCTCATTAACTTAATAAATCAGTCTCAAATATAAATTTAGGCACAATATTTAATAAATAATTTCAAACACTTTTAAATTTAATTTTGAAGTTTGTAAACAGCTTGAAATAAAATTTTAATATAATAATTTTTTTACACAAAATGTTATTTAAATTAATATTTTTATTTGATATTAATGATTAGTATATATTATATAATTTTATCAATTTACTAAACTTATGAATACACTTGAATTCAATAAAAAAAATTGACAAATTAAACTTGAATAATAAATTTAAATTTGATATTAAATTTAATTTAAATTCGAGTTCAAAATATAATAAACAAATCAACTTATATCTATTACAATTAATTATGAAAATGGATCTTAGAGTTAAATTAAAAATAAAATAAAATGCAATTCTGATTTTTTAAGATATATAATTACCCTCGTGAGTCCCATCCCTTGGCACCTTGCCGAGAAATCTAAGGTTTCTTTAACAGTCATCACACCCACATGATATTTATTATTTTATATTAACTCATTTTTATAAATAAAATTTTAATATATTTTATATCATGTTCAATGTTATGCATTCTATATTTAATTTCAAATATAATATTACATGACTAATGTATTACTCTATATTTACGTTAAAATAATATAAAATTTTGACATTGATGCCAAATATTTATCATTCATAACAAAAGCCAAAAAAAAATATATATATATCACTCAACTGTCAAGATTTAATAATGGATCTCATAGTGTTAAAATCGAAGTTCATCACATTGAAATTAGTAAAAAGTTAAATAAGAATAGGTGAAATTAATTCCATTAAAATGCTCTATTTTCATAATTGACGAAATTGTGCAATAGGAATAAAATTGAAATCTTTACGGCTCTCACTTTAGTGAAAGATTGAGAACTAGAAATCAAGAGGTGCATCATAATATTTTAATTATGTTGACACATTTGTAGCACTCTCATCATTTAGCTAGGAACCAAATTTATTTGAAATCTTCATAGCCCTCATACTCTTTTAAAATTTTTGACATACCAAAACAAAAAAAAAAAAAGGACTATGTTCTATGATACATACAAATAGGAGTTATGTAACATATAAATTGGTCACTAACCTTAAGATTTTGAGTCCAATTTTCCTGCTAGAGCTAGCAACAGGGTTGTTTTCCAAGAGGATGGTGGACCTAATAACAGTGCCATCATATAATTAAAGATGTTCCAAATCCGTAAGTGCATGGTACTAACTGAGTAAGCAAAAGAGATCCTAACCAAATTTTCGAGTAAGAATTTTACTTGTATTGAAAAAATTTAGTTACCTTGATGGTTTTATAATCCCGGACGCATCTTTAAGGATTGTGAGCTTTCTTCTCTTGGCGAAACTAATTCCAAGCAAACGAAGAACCTTCTGCAGAATTTTTTTGCAGCATTTAGAAGTGCAGGAAGTGCTCTGCTGCCAATGTAGCAATTAGATTCCACAGTCAAATGGTCGAATCTAACTTCCACTGTTGGAAGTTGGATCCCTGCCCTGCAACTAATTAACAATGCAAATAATTAAAAGATATAATTAACTTTGTTTTAGCATATGACTATTAATATACACACGACACAAAGAAGGTCCAAATAGAATTAAACCCAGTATAGTACTTATTATGCTAATCTACATATCCAGCCGATGATTATATACTAAAAAAAAAAGAAGAAATTATCATATGTACTTGGAATGTTAAATCATGAAAAATGGATCTCGATCTCACATCTATGTGATCAGTGAAGTGCATATATCCTAGGATCATCTAACTTTGACACAGAAGAATTAATAGTTACATGAATTAATTACCTATTAATTCTTTGTCTAAATTATTTCAGGACCTTCTCATTATCTTCCTCAGAAACCTTAAAAACCGTAATCATGAACTTCTGCTTATCATTCACATCAAGCTTTCTAACATCAACTTCTTTATGCACAACTTTGATTCCTTGGACCTCATCATTTTCTACAAAAGATTTCAAGATACCTGTTCTCAATCTGCTATAGGTTGGTAACTTTTCAATGGCAGCCCATTTTAGAGCTTCTTTATCTTCATCCACTCGACGGCTATGTCTCCTCGAGAATACATCATCCATGCTCCAACTGCTCCTGCTCATGCTCCAGCTCAACATGTTTCTTAAGCTTCTTTGCATACTTGAATTTCTTGCTTTATCGACACTGTCCTCCATCGATCTTTTTCTTGTTCTGAATTCAAAATTAAGAGAAAATGAAAGACACCCAGTTCATAAAAACACACGATTGAAGGTAAAGTTGAGTGCAATGTGGAATAAAGAATGTGCATGTTGTTTGGTTGCTGAGAAAAGGTATGTAGAAAAAAGAAGATAAAAATTTGGAATTTTTAATTCAACTAATAAAGCTATAGCTAGTGCTGATTTTGTTGAGTAGATCCTTTCACAAGCGGTGTGGTTTGGGCTTAATTGGTGCAACCAGTTGACTTTGGAGGGTAAGTTCATCTATAATTTCAAGAAAAAGCCATCAATATTTTTTTGATCTTTTTTTATCCTTTTCTTAGCTACCAAACATGAGTACTGTACATACTCAGTCTGGCTTCTTGGATACAGAGCAGAAATGTCATGCAAACCGTAATTCCAAGAAATTGTTGAGAGATTAGCTCTCCCTCCTTTATTTTTTCGGAGAAATTGGAGGATATACAATGTTTTATATGTTATTATATTACACTATCTTAATTGATATAATTTCAAAGTATTTTAGGTAATAATTTCATCACCATTTAATTATTTACTATTTTTTATGTTACGCCCATTGAGTTAATGAAAGTTCTTATTCAAAATTTTTGAAGCTCATCTATTTTTTGAAAATTTACATATATTCATAGGCAAAATGCATCTCACACCCTTGAATGTTTCACAGTTATATTATTGAGCCATTCTACCATAATTTGTATACATTGATCCTTACTATTATTATTTTTTCTTTGATCAAATTCTTTTTTAACAGACATCAAGAGCGTGTATTGCACTCTGTGTAAAGTGTATAAATAATAAAAAAAATAATATTTTAATCTAAAAACTAAAACTCCTATAAAGAATAAAACTCTTGAAGAAACGACTAATGTTACTCAGAAAAAAAAAAATATAAAGACAAATAGATTCAGATATATAAATATGAATTTTATTAAAATTAAAAAAAATCAAACTCATACAAATAAAATATAAAATAAATTTAATTTCAATTCACCTAACCTACAAATTTAGTAATAAATCAAGAAAATTTCCTTTAAAATTAATAAAATCAACAAAAATTAATGAAAAAGAGAATTTATTAAGAAATTAGTAGATCTAGTGATTTTGAGGCTATACCAATAGCAATTCAAAGAATTTCAATCTAAAGATCTACTGAGGGAAAGAGAGAGGGATGATTTAGTTATACCAATTTTAATGTATATCATTTTTTCAATGATAATAATAATAACAAAAGGCATTTTCTTTTTTCTTGAAAAACAGAAAGACTACTTAAACTTCATTAGCTTTTTTGAACTGATACAAATTTCGTTAACTTGTTGGAGAAAAATATATGTATATTTTGAGGAACCCACTGTTTTTGCGTTCCCGTTTATGTAATAATCGTGTTAGGTTTGATTTCTATGATTTACTAATAATAAGCCAAATGCAAAGTTAGCAACAATTAATGCGTTTACGGAAGTAAGGCTTAGAATATAATATGCTTGGAATCATTCTCATATATACTTGAAATAGATCTTTTTTATGAGTACAAGTTAACATTATATTCACACTAGTTATTATCTATTTTAAGTTTTTTTTTTTTAAATAATTATCTACACTCTATTTTCAATTTATTGTCTTCTAGTTGACTAATAAATTATGGCCTGCGTGCCTTAAATTAACATTTTTGGAATGAAATTGGAGAAGAAAACTCTGATGATTTATGCTTGTTTAATTGTTTTGAGAAATTAAAATTGTAATATCATGGATACTACTTTTTCAATCTCTTCTTCTCTCAATTTTCTTTTTCGGATTTCTCTCTAAAGTTTTTTTTTTATTAGTTTAGTTTGGGGCTCCGCTAGTTAATTAGTGGTTACCTCATCTTTTCATTTCTTTTATCCTTTTATTTTTTTATTATTTTTAATAAATTCAGATCTGTCATTCTATTGATAGACAAATCTGTCTTTTTACTTTTCTTTTCTTCCATTATATGGAGATATATATTATTTGTGGATGTGTTATTCTCCCCTGTGAATATTTTATTCTTCTCCTTTGTGGGTGTTTTTTTCCTTTTTATGAGTTTTGATTTATATTTGCTGAAAAAAATAATATTTTTAAATTATTATTGATCTACTTTGCAATATAATTATGATTTTTTAAGATTCTACGATAATTTTGTTAAAAAATTATATTCAGAACGATGATATGACATTAAAATAATTTTAAAGCAGTGTAAAAATCTTAAGTAGTAAATTGAATTATTATAATCATTATATTAAGTTTAATCACAGTTTTTCAATATTAATATTTTAGATTATAGATGTCGCATGACTATTGATTTGAATGAATGGTACTATTCTGTCAAAAAAAATTATTTTGAGAAATTAGCTATTAGAAAATAAGTCAATAAAAGCTTCCACTAATTAGGTTCTCAAACGCTTATTTTCTAACTACGGTTCATGCTCCATATACATAACTAGAGGATTTCACAATACAGTGAATTATTGGCTAAAATTAACACTTGAAATAGTGCACCATTTTTTATATAAATTGGAATTATTCTCCATGTTTTTTCCATATAAAATTTGCCATTTATTACAATTAGAATTGTGTAAAGGTTGAAGTGATGTCATGTTGGGTGTGTATAATGTATAATTACCCACTGATTAGTATTATAAAGTTACCTATAATTAAAGTATGGGCTGAACTCACAGTCAACAAAACAGGGCGTGTCCTTAAATGAAAAATTGTAACACAAAATCACCTAATTCACAATTTAGTAATAATAAAATTTATTCCATCGAAAAAATAGAAACATGACTAGACAGTCACGGGGAAGCTAATTGTCTACTCTTTTTTTTGTTTTTTTTCCTTCCAACAGAAGAAGCTAACTGTCTACTTATTCTCTCTTTCTCCTTCTTTGTGTATGCCTTATGTGATCCATGAAGATAAATCATAAAAAAAAAAAATCAAAATCAAAGAACCCTTCCAAATCTAATTTTGGAACCCTAATTTCTAAAATTAGCCTCTCAACAATCCGCCTCCTCAATTATGTAGCTGTTTACAGAGATGGAACCAGAGCTCAACGTATGGAAGCTAAAAATAAACATGTGAAATTAAAAAGGGTAAGTATATAAGTTTTAAAAATATTATACAAAGTTTATAGAAAAAATATATAATTTTACAGAGAGCAAATACATAATTTAAAAAATTATATAAATTTTATAGAGAAAATACAATTTTTAAAATTTTGAAAGCCAAAAACATTTTTTAAAAATTTTGTATAATATTTGTGAATGAAATTAATATATTATAAAAATTTGGAGCCAAATATATATATATATATATATATATATATTGAAATTTTATATAAAACATATAGATGAATTTTAACAGCCCCCTCAGCTACTGCATAGTTCTGTCGCTGATTGTTTAGTCATGCTTTCAGCTACTTTTTTTGACCGGATGGATTTTATTATTATTAAATTATGAGCTAATGTTTTTTGTGTTATAATTTTAAGTTTAGGAAAACCGATGTACTTGAATTGTAAATTTAAGAACAAGGGATGAGGATAAGCTACCATTGAATAATATTGTTGCATTCAGACAATGTTTGATTTTTTTTTTTTTTTTTTGCCTTTTTTTTTTAATTTTTTATATCTATTTACATTAATTTTTATATTTTTATCAATTTTTCGTTATTACACTTTTTCATTTTAAACAATTAAATACAGCTTGACAAGTAATAGTAACTAAGTAAGCAACATTTAGGATAAATTTTTAAAATATATAATATTAATACTAATAATTCAATTTTATATTCACTTCAACATATATATATATATATATATATATATATATATATATGAGAATGTGAAACATAATTTTTGATATGCAAAATCTCTTTAAAGACAAACACAATATATTTTAAACAAATGATACAATAAAAATACATTTAATATATAAAATACTTTGAAAATATTCAATAAAACGAATTGATTTACAAATTTATGGGAGAATATAATTTCATACAAATTTATAAATAGATTGCAAAGAATTTATAATTAAATGAGTTATTACGGTTGAACATGCTATGACTATAGATGTTCAACACATGAGTTTCAGAAGACCTTTTTTTTTTTTTTTTTTGCTTCTAAACGCACTATACCAATGAAAATGTAAAAATATAATTAAAAAAAAAATACAATATGTGAAATACAATTTCCGATATGTAGTCTCCTTTTAAAGGCACACACAAAACATAGTTAAACAAATGATGCAAATAAAATATTTTGAATATGTAAAATAAACGAAAAAATACTTTGAAACAAAAAATAATATTTTGGTATTGAAAACAAAATTATTTACAAAAGAGAATATAATTTCGTATAGATTTGTAAATAGATTATGGAGAGTTTTATAATTAAATAAGTTAATATTTGGGAAGGCTATAGATACTTAATACAAAAGCTTCTTGTGACCTAAAGTTTTTTGCTTCTGAAAACTTTGCCTTTTTATAAAGAAAGTAAATGATAAATTTATAAAATTTTAAAAAGCAGCACATGATGAAAATATCTTCTGTTTTTTAGAGTCGCATAAATCTTATCTATTAGTGATAGGGAAAGTATTTGATGTAGAGTCTTTCTATTTTTAGAGTCATATGGGTCTTGCTGACAGAGGTAAGGTCTTTACGTAAATTTGTAGATTATATATATATATATATAAACTACTATCCCAGTGGGACTAGCATTTCAACTCGTATAAATCTTGTGCCATCATCCTGCCAAGTTTGGGTCATAAGACAAAGTGATCAAGTCATAAACAAACCAATTTTTATTACTTTTTTTTTTTTTGAAATTTATGGTCATGCAAACTGCATTATCTTAAAATCATCCCTATTATATGCTTTTTTTTATTATTTTTTTTGAATCTACCAACACATAGTAATTATACTAAAATTAATGAAACGAGAAAAGAGATCGAATAATTTGGACCACATTTATAATTTTTGTGATTCTTATTATGGGATACGGTTTAAGGATAAACATTTGATCAATTCAATTAATCAATATATAAATTTAATTTTAAATAAATATTTATTATTTATCAAGTAATTGTATTTGTAACATAATATTTTTTATAAGTGGCAATATAATATATTTTTATTTTATTATGTGGTAAATAAGCTAATAATTAAACATTTAATTTCCTCAATTAATCAAAAAATATAAAAAATTATTCATATAAAAATAATTAAAGGGTTTTTAACAATTTTTCATATAAAAATAATTTAAAAAGTTTAAAATATAAAAAGCTTTATACATAAAAATAATTTAAAAAGTTTAACAATAAAGAAAATTCTTCACATTCATGATAATTAATATTTAATTTCTTATATAATAAAAAAATAAAATTAAAAGAAAAAATGACCAATAAAAGAAAAAAGTGAAACTATGAATTTTTTATTTTTTGTATCAAAAATTTTTTTATTATTAAAATTTATTATACTAATTTAATTATATTTTTATTGTTATATTCAATTTACTTAATAGCAACTTTATAAAACAAATTAAAAAAGAAAAAAATGAAACAATGAATTTTCTTTTCTATATCGAAGTATTGTATTATTATTTATACTAATTTAATAATAATTTATTTTATTTACTTAATAATATTTTTTATAAAATAATAATAAATTTTAATTATTATTTGTATATTATTTTAATGACTCAATTAACTAAATAATTATGTGATAAAAATAAATATTAAATTTATTTAAAATTTAATGAGTACAATGACACCGAGTTAAGTAATTCAAATATTTTTTAATCAAAAGCGAAAAAAGAGTATGGGTCTATGCTGAATATCTACTCTGAAACTTAAGTTAGATTTTTTTACTTAGAAGAGAGAGAAATCACATAAGATAAAATGAATGAAATACCTTATTAGAGATTTTTATATGAAAACTTGGCATTTTCTAGAATTGATGATATTTCCTCATTTGTGTAACACTTCTTAAATGGATAATATTTTTTGAATAGAATAATATTTATTGAAGATGATAGGTAAGATGCATTGAAGAACCGCATGCATGAGCCGTGTTAAGTTGACAATTTAAACTGTTAGCTTAATAATATCCAAGTTAGATTTATGATAAATTTAGTGAGCTTGACTATAGTGTCAAATTGGACCAATTGAGAGGGGTAAACTTGGCCTATATTAATTAGGATAATATCAAAATTTATTATTATCATCCTATTACGTAACATTTAGATTTACTCTCTAATTTTAGTTTGATTTTTACATGGATTTACATGTTAATTAATGAAGGTTTACAACAATTTGAACCATGATTGATGAAGAGACTAGTTAGATCTTTTTTTTGAACCTGCATGTCACGAAATATATCTTTGTTACTCTTTTCATTTCAAAATAATTATTATTTTTAGAGTTGTGTAAATAATTAATTATAAATAATTTTAATTAATATAGACGAATATACCTTTAATTTTTTCTAACTAAAATTATACCAATAAACACTAATAAAAAAAGTAATTAATTAGAAAAAAAAGAAAGTTAATGATAAATATAAATTTTTAAAAAATATCAATTAATGGTATTAATATTTAAAAATGAAAATTATATTAAAATAAAATCTATTTTTTAAAAAAACAGTTATTATTTGTTTCATCCGTATGGAGTTTTTGACGGGATCACAGGGTTAACTAACGACCATATGGACAACGGACACGCATGTTCAACATGGGCTTCCATTTAATATCTATCAAAACGACCAGTCGTCTGCCTTTTAGTTTTCCAAAGGATAACAGTATAAAAAAGGGGGAAAAATTGTCCTCCTTTTGGCTGTTGAATTCGTATTTAATCATTTAACATGATTTATTGGTTAAATTTGATGACATTATATTTAAATTTCAGAGGACAATTTAATAAATTCATTAATTTTTCTCTGAATTTTATATATTAAAATGAACAAATATTTTTCAAAAGTCTGATATTTTTTTATAATTTAGTTTTTAATGTCCTATTTTTTAAAAATTAATATTTCTTCTATCGGAGTGTTTTTTCTATTTCTGCGCTAAATAAATTATAAAATAATATAATATTAAAGTGCATGTCTCCTAATATAAGATATTATATAATAGGTTGAAAATAAAACATTGTATATGGTCACAATTCTCAGACATCTAATTGAATTTCTCCAACTTTATATATGGATACAAATATTATTTACATTGACAAAAAACAACCCTCAAAATAGTATCACTTAATATTTTTCATCATTAACTTCAATTGATTAGGCCATAATAAAACCATAAATAGCACCTATAAATTCCTACAACATCAATACAGGCATGTTATACCATAGCCACCAGTACTTCGAACTTGTAATGGCGTATTGTCCTCTATGATACTATACCATATCTACAAATTTAGTAGCAAAAACTTATATGGTAATGCTAATATCTCTATCTGGTTTGGAAGTTGAGAGTCCTGATGGCATAGGCATACACAAGCGCAAAGAAGACTGTGAATCCAACCAATACTGCAGCAACTGGCCCCATGAAATTTGGATCATACCCGTAATGATCTTCTATATACTGTTTAATAGAAGGAGGAGGAAAGAGTCCAGGAACATCAAGGGTTTTATCAACGTCTCTGTATTGTGAGACAATTAGTCCATACACTGTCCATGCCACAGGGCAAATCCAGTAGTACCATACCCACCACTTGGGAATTCTCTGAAATTTAGTAACAAATGATTTGAAGTTAGTTTGAAATGAAATCACCGCGATATTGTTCAAATGATATATCAATGGTGTTGAAAGAAATGAACTTAATTACCGGTCGTGGGATGAAGAAGCCGGAGAAAAGATTGAAGAGTGCATAGAATGTTGCTGCAAATATGGATGCTACTTGGAGGTTTGGCGTGACGGAAACAGTCATCATTCCATAGTACGTGAAGTATAGGAAGGAGAAGAAGGAGATGAAGAAGAACCAGAAGAATTTTGCGGCCGTCCATTCAAATGCTACCATAGCATACACAATTAGCGTGTAGTATATAGTTTGAATAAACACGTAAGGTATTTCACAAATAACCTGCGAGTCAGAAGTTTCAATTAGTTGGATTGAGATTATTACTATTTCAGCGATGCAAACTTTAAATTTATGCTAAAAATTACCTGTGCAAGTGCATAAGGTAATGCAGAATACATCCCTGCTGCTCTTTCGCGATAAAACACAGTTCTTTCAATTGCTATTATTGGCTGTACTGTTGAACAGTTATTAATACCGATAAACAACACAGCAGCATACATGGCTCCAATGATCATACTCAGGTCATTCGAGGAATCCCTGAATTGAACAATTATTTTTAGCAATGAAAATTAATTTTGTATTAAAATTCTGTAAGTAGAAATGAGATTTGAATGTGCTTACTTTTTAGTGCCAACTTTCCAGAATATAGAACCAACCATAAGGGCAGCAGCCAAGGTGAATGAGTATCTAACAAGGTTATAATCAGGACTTCTCCAATAAGTCCACCACTGCTTCCACAGGCATGACTTGAACTGCCCCCATGGAGATTGCGAATATTGGGAGGTGAAATAAAGGTCTCTCGCTCCTGGTGGTGGTGTGCTTAACTCTTGCACTAAAGCCTTATTCCTCCTGCGCGTAACGAAGAATATATTCAAGTTGAGAATTCTAATAATTTCAGATATGGCATAAATAAAATGTGATTGATATAACTTGTATCTTGACATACTGGTATAAGGATGATGACTTGTAGTGTTCTGCAAAGTCAATTCCCAGCCGGACCTCAGCTGCTATTGAGCTCACTTCTAACATCCATGTTGCTGGATTGTGCTTGTCTTTGATTTTAGGAACTCCAGGGATTTGCTGCAGTGCGTAAATGTGCATAAAATCAGATGACATGTTCTTCATTTTCAGCTGTGGATCGAGAAAAGCTCAGGCAGTAAAATGAAATACCTCAAAGTATTCAATGATTTTGTGGGAATTTCGACCCAGTGGTCCTGAGTATATCACTTGTCCTCCTCTCTTCATCAGTAGCAACTCATCGAATGCTTCAAAGATGTCTATGCTAGGCTGATGGATTGTGCAGACAACCGTTCTTCCAGTATCCACAGTGTTTCTGACAGTCCTCATCACAATGGCTGCTGCTCTTGCATCAAGACCAGAAGTTGGTTCGTCCATGAAAATGATTGAAGGATTAGCTACAAGCTCCACTGCAATTGTCAACCTTTTTCTT
>CATIWR010184157.1:0-21607 GCA_949677035.1 Omphalea diandra | reverse complement strand
ACTTTTGTGCCACTTCTTAATATATTTTTTAATATATCAAGAAAGATGGCTATAAATTCTCTACTTGTTCTTTAATTATATGTAGCTTCTGTTTTAATGAATTTTAAGTAAAATTACTTTTGATTCAAAAGTAGTATATCGTTTGGTAGTAGGTACTAAAATGTATGATAATAAGAATTTGATTTAATGATAAGAAAATAAATTCAGTTTTGCAACTCTACATTAAGAGATTGCATATTCTATTCATATTTTTATGGAGTTTGTAAATTATTTGTGCTATTAGATTTATTACTAACTTTTTTTTCTTTAAATTATGCGTAATTTGAGTTTAATACGTCAACTAACTATTTCTAAATGTATTAGGATTTTTTGACGAAACTTCAAATTTCAAGTGTCCTGAAATGGTGGAGCAAAGAACAGCTAATGAAGAAGACATTAGATATTGCTCTGATCTTCCAACTGACATTATCTTTTTAATCAAGTGTAAACTTGTGGGTAGCGATATAGTTATTTTCAGTTGTGTTTGCAAAACATGGCAATCAGTTTCAATTCCACTTCCATCCTTAGTCCAAATGATTGAACCATCAACCACATTGTCTCAATTTCCTGTGCTCCTGTTTGTTGGATGTGATGACTCAGTTTGCAACTTTACAATCCCACGAACAATGCCACATATACATTGGATCTCCCAGAACTTACCAATTCTACAATCCTCTTTGCCAAATATGGCTGTTTACTTATGTCCAAAGGGTATCATGAAATGTTCTTTTTCAACCCCCTTACCAAACAAAGAATTGGTCTTCCTGATATTTCCAAGTGCCATTTTAATGGAGTTGCCTTTTCATGTAATCCAACCTCACCCGATTGTGTTGTTCTTGGTATATCAGGTAGATATTACGCAAATGATATTTCTTTCAGCTTCATTCATTATGGTGAAATTGAGTGGACTGATTTTGCATCTCACTGTAATCCTGTTTTTCATCAAGGAGTTTTCTATTGCTTAGGAAAGGATGGAAACTTGGGAACTTTTGATCCTGCAAAAGAAGATGATAAATATTGGACCCTTCTTGCTTCTCCTGAAAAGCCTTGTACCTCTATTAAAAGAAACTATAACAATGAGTTGTTCTCAGTCTATGAGGGTCACTCAGGGAAATACATCAAGATTTTCAGACTCAACTATCCGTCAACGCATTGGCAAAAAGTGGATAGTTTAGGGGATGAAATGTTATTTGTGGCTCACACCACGTCACTGTCAACAAGAAGCAAAGAAGAAGAAGCAAAGGGGATGAAAAACAAGATTTATTTTCCAAGATTTAAGGAGTGAGCAAGAGACTTATTGAACTGAATCTGAAGAGGAGTGAGCAAGACACTTATCTGTTTTTTTTCAGTGCCATATATATGTAATATCTATAATTGAGTTACCCTACATTATTTTTATTATTTTTTTTTAGTATATTGAGTCATATGATGTCATTATTCAATTATTACACAATAAAAATGTTCTTCATGCTCAATTGAAATACTGAGAAAGTGGTCTGTTTAATGGTAATGAATTTAGTGACAGTATTATCTTCACAAATATTAGTAAGGTATTAAAATATGCATATATTTAGGTTCAATCATGAGAGTTAATCTAATTGTTCAAGCCCAAATGCTCATGGATGATCAAGCATTGCTTGAATCAGTTTTGAAGAAATATTTGAGAGATTCTTCGAAGTTTTCTGTTGTGGATTCGCTCATTAGGAGCTATGGGATGACGATCTCAAGTCCACTGTGACTTAACTTGCTGGTTCAGGCTTAGGCCAAACTGAGACTGTTTGAGACGGGCTTTGACATTTGCTGTGATTTGGAAGAACAGGGATTCTCTCTAAGCCTAAAAAGTTTCAACGTCTTGATTCATGTTGTTCAAAATCTGATAAAAACTTGGTGTCGAAGATTTATGAGCATAAGATTCAAAAAAGAAATTATCCAAATGAGGCAACAATCAGAATCATGATCAATGCTTTATGCAAGGAAGGAAAGTTGCAGACATTCATGGACGTATTAGATAAGATACATGGAAAGAGATGCTCCCCTTGAGTGATTATCATTACTTGTTCGGTGTTTTAGAACTTTAAAAGAGGGAATAATTGAAGTTGGTATTACTTTATTGAAGCAGATGCTGCAATTGCTTATTCTTTGATTGTTTATGCTGAAATCAGGCTTGGAAATTTGGACTTGGTAATGGAGATATATGAGGAAATGCTTAAGCGAGGTTTCAATGCAAATTCAGTTGTTTACACTCCTTCGCAGGAGCTTATTGTGATGGAGGGCAAATTGAAGAAGAAATCACTTGTTTGAAGAAATCGAAAACATGGGTTTGAAGCCGTATATTGTGAGACTTTTAATTTTATCATTGAGGGTTTTGATAAGGCAGGAAGAGTTGACGAAAGTTTGAGTTACTGTGAGCAGATGAGTGAGATAGGACCTGTTCCTAGCGTCTTGGCTTTTAATAAAATTGGTAGCAAACCTATGTAAAACTGGGCAAGGGAAGCAAGCAAATGCAATGCTAACTTGTTTGTTGGATAGTGGGTTCTTACCTAATGAGATCATGTAACTGCAGGTAAATTGCACCAATGGTCACTGAATTATCATCATAAGTTTATTATAGTTAATTCTTTTTAATTTTATATAATTTCATTATTAAAATTTAACAAATATTCTAATAAGGTTTTATTAAGCAATTTCCAGCCAAATTAGCTAAGTTGACAATCGAAGATTCCATATCAGCCGGCTCGTTAATTATTCAAACACAATTTTCTCTTTCGTACTTATTTTAACTTAAGTTAAAGTCCACTTCTAACTCAAATTTTAATTTTCTTACCTAACCCAACTCACCCCCTCCCTACCCCTAACCCCAACTCTCACTCTCTATTTCTCCATCTCTTAATCCGTGACTAACAATTTTCCCAAATTCAAAAAATCCCATCTGAATAGGGCTTGGTATGATGCAGATATGATTGACAAACCAAAAAGAATGGGAATGGATTTGCTAAGCAAAGAGGACATGGATGAGTTGGAAATGGATTAGCAAATGGTAAAGGGGAGCTAGAAGGGAAAATGTTCAAGGTTGAATGTGAAAGAGTTGAAAATAGAAGGGCAATTGTGTTGAAAATGGTTGCAATTTCATGATGTTGGTGTTGATTTTCTTCATCTACTTGTAATCAGGATTAGCTTGGGACATCAAAAAAACTCAAACAATTGCAACAAGCACCAACAGAACACAAGTAACTAAAGCACAAGAGATACATAATTCAAGACATCAAAGAACTCATCAACCTCTTAACTTTAGATCTAATGGCAAGAATATATTTATAGAATTACAATGTTGGTGAAAGAAAGCAATTAATTCTGCCAAGGTGTATTACAAACAAATATGAAGAAGAATATGAAAATTGAATACATAAAACAAAAAAATTCAAAAATGGTTTCGAGAATTCACAAACTTCCACCATTCCCAACTCCTTATTCTTCGTCATAAATAGCAAAACTCATTGTACCAACTTAAATTGCACCTCACTTCTGCACGTTCAAATCTGCAATCCAAAAACTAAATTATTAATAATCCCAAAAAATGTAATGTAATGTTAATTCAAACTTGTTGTACCAACTCAGATGCTCAGAGAGAACGAACTGCCACGAGTCGTGGTTCCTTTCGAACCCTTATAAGGGGAGATGGATCGACATAAAGAGAGTGAAGCATTGATAGATGCACAGAGAAAGAGAAAGAGAGAGAGAGACCCAAATGCTGAAATGTTAGCATTATCAACAAAGACCTTACTAAGAACCATTAAATTTGTGTGTGAGATCTGTAACAAAGAGTTTCAAAGAGGTCAAAATCTTCAACTTCATAAAAGAGGGCATAACCTTCCATGGAAGCTCAAGCAAAGAGAGAGAGAGCGAGAGAGAGGGGTAGGAGGGGGTTGAGTTGGGTCGAGTAAGAAAATTAAAATGAGAGTTAAAAGTGGAGTTTAACTTGCGTTAAAATGAGTAGGAAAGAGAAAATTGTATTTTGGTCCTGAATGTGTCTGATGTGGGATCTCTAGTCGTCAACTCAGCTAATTTGATCAGACATTGCTTAATAAAATCTTATTAGAATACTTATTAAAGTTTAATGATGAAATTGTATAAAATTAAAAAAAAATTGACCACAATAGAATTATAATGATATTTTAGTGGCCATTAGTGCAATTTACTCCGTAATTATTGGTTATGTGAGGGACAATTAGATTGAGGAAGTTCTTAAACCGTATCATGAAACCGAGTATAGATCACTCTATCCTGGATTACTTGCTTTCACTTCCTTGATTAGGAGCCTTTGTCATTGTGGAAAATTAGAGCAAGCAGAAAAGTACTGGAGAATTATGAAAGGTCGTTCACTAAAACCAAGTAAGGAGATATATGAGGCACTGATCACTGGTCACTTTTAGAAGGGTGATAAAACTAGGGTTCATCCCCTTAACGGCGAGATGATTTCTAAAGAATAGAAGCCTTGTCGCACTTACAATCTTGGTGCTGGTATGTATGTGGAAATAAAAGTTGGAAGGCAGCAAATTCTAATAAGAAAGTAAGTTACATTTGGTAGGAAAGTGCTTCTCTAGCTTAGCTCTTAGCTTGTAATTGGTCTCTCAATCAAGTTGAATGGATACAATGTGGAGGGAGGATGGCTGAAATATGTAGATAGTCAAGCATTCATGTCTGATCATTACAGTAGGAAAACCTACACAAGCTAAAATAGAAACAGATTGTATAATATGTTCAAATGTGTGATAGGTCCCTGGCCACTTGAAGATTTTGCTTATACAGACGACGCAATTACTAGTAGCCATATAACCAATAAGCAGGTACATTAAAAGTCCAATAGTGGAGAGAGGAAATCCTAATGGTAAGGGGAATCCATATTTTTGTTGGATTTAATTATTTATATTTTTATTGCCGCAGCATCAAGAAACCCACACCTCTTGTGCACCGCCTCATATTTCAACAAAAGAAAGGAAGGCCGTCTCATACAGATACTTTTGCTCAATCTCATTATGCTTAATTATATAAAAGCTGGTATATTTCTGGTTCAATGTCCTCCCTTTAAGTTGAAATCAATGTTCGAAAATATTCAAATTAACTGTATTAGTTTAATTAGATCAATTAAATTTATGCTTTTTATAAAAAATAATTTATTTTTATTTTTATTTTAGAAAATAATTAAAACTTTTTTGTAATTTTTTAAAAATAATTAAACCTTTTTCTTGCCACCAAAACCCTCTCCATTCATGAACACCATCATCTTTCCTTCATTCGGCGGAAAATTTGTCTTCATCCGAGCCTTACGGTTGTTGCTGTAGGGACTGATGTAGATGTGGTTCTACACTGAGTAAGGGATTAGGCTGTGGACTCCATACAATTTTGGATGCTATAATTTGGGAATCGATCTTGCAACAAAACTTTTTTTATTATTATTTTTCAAAATTAATTGAAAATTTATCTACTAAAAATTTTATAACATGATCGACCGGAAATACTTCTACTAGTTTAGTGATTTTAATGATGAAAAAAACAAGTTATACGATCATTATAAAATTCAGACGACTATAATGCAAATTGTCCTGATAGTAATGACTCTAATGGCAGGAAGAAAGATGGATTAGCTATCTTTGGAATAACAATATAGATATGCAGCTCAAGTTTTATTCTTCTCATCAAATCGATGTTAGTTGAATGATCAGTCGGGTGTATTTGTGGCTGTAATTTTGGATGGATGGTTTGACTTGATAATTACTCTGATGACTGTCTTCTATTCAACCCTACTTCAATGGAGAAGATTCAACTGCCTCCATGGGAAAGCTGCACCTATGAATATAGATGTTCTCTGCTCACATCATCTCCTACTACTACCAATTGCACTCTTTTGTTTGTTGGAAATTCAAGAAAGGGTATTGCTTCTGTCAAATTCTGTAAGCCTGGTGATGCTGCTTGGTCTTACCAAGATTTAGCGCTTAAGGGGAATGGTTTTTTCGATCATGTCATCATGTGTGAAGGAAGGATTACCGGCTTTATTTTCACTCAGACGGTGACAAACTTGCCAATCTTAGTGTTGGCACTAGCACCATTATTATGGAGGATTTAGAAGTGGGAGAAATACCAGAAATAGTAACGCCGGATTTGAATTTCTGTTTAACAAAATTTTTAGAATCACGTGGTGAGATTTTTTACGTAACTTTGCTTTATTTAGGCCTCAAAGATCCAATAGAAATCTGTGATATTAAAGTTGCCGAACTAGATCTTTCTACTAGGAGTTGTGTGAGCATAAAGAGCATTGGCGATCGAGCATTTTTTTCGGGGCCCAGATTTCAATTTCTCATGCTCGGCTACAAATGACTCAAACCTCAAGGGAAATACCATTTACTTCACAGTAGAAAGAGAGAGAACTCTGTATGCTTTCAACCTTAAAGACAAAAGTATGCACATCTCGCTGCCTTGCCCTAATGTTCACAGCCTCAATAGATTTTACCTCATGATCCTACTAATAATTATCATTAGTTTTATGATTTTGGCATTTGTGGAAGGCTCAGGCTTTTTGTTATGCCTACAAAAAGTTATTTTTGTAATCCAAATAAATAATGTGACAATATAAGTTTAGAGTAAATTACTTTTTTTGTTAAATTTATTATACAGTTTTAGATATGACTTCAATATCATTAATTGAAAGACAGATAGGTTCAAAATTACATATGATTATAGAGTATTATCTTATTAAAAAAAATTGCTGATGATGAATCAATAATGGTATTATTGCCGAACAATCACATATCAAGGTACAATTAATAATAAGAACCATATTAAGCCGAATAATATCTTTTGGAGTGAAAGAGTAGGGCAAAGTAATTCAACTTGTTAATTATACTCTCTCGGATCCATTGTGATACAATAAAAAAGTTATTAGCTACACCCTACCATCTTGATTTTCTCTACGGTATATGTATACATGGATAGTAACAAATTACATCCCTTAATCTTTAAAATGATGTTGTCTAGGGTCCCTTGGATTGATCTTCCAATGCCCATCAGCCAAACTTGCTTTCTTAGCTATCCCTCTCCACTTCCTTATTCTTGTATCCATTTGCCTAGTGAGTCCGCAATGTTTTTGCAATTTCTTTGGCATATTCTCATATACCTTCCACCACCGTTTATGAGCTGAATCACTGGCAAAAATGTGGCGATACTCTATATCCCAGTTGCAGTCATAATCCCTATAACACATCCATGGCTTCAACCCCAACAAATGAATAGCATAAATGTTATTTGGGATTTCATGGTTTGGGTTTCCTACTTCTCTTGTGAAAACCTTTAGATGGTTTAGCCTCGCAGGTAACCTATGCCACCAGGTAAATGCTTCATTAAGAAACCCTTGATCACCACCATTATAAGAACCTAAAACCTTAGTCTTGGACATCAAATCCTCAAAAGTGCATGTAGATGGCTCTACCACCATAATCCCAGAGTTGAACAACACCTTATCATTCGCTGATGCTGATAATTGTGGATAAACAAAGAATCTATCCATGTTTTTAAGAACCACAATATCTGCATCTATAAATATAATTTTGTCATAATCTGTTAATTGCCATATTCTAAGCTTGCTATAGTTCCACTCATTGTATGATCCTTTTCTTGCATGGGGACTTCTAATGGGTTCTACTAACCTTGTTTTCCATCCGGCAGCTCGTAAACCTCTAAGAGATTTTGGAGTTATTGACGAGTCGTGGAGTAGGATTAGGTCTTTGGTAGAGTTGGTTTGAATTATACTTTGAGCCAGAGAAATTGCACCACATACATAAGCTTCTGATGAATGGAGGACTGTAACATAGGCAACCTTGGGTTCATAATGATTCCTCCATAATTCTTTACCTGCATAAGTAGGAAATGTAGCTAAGTGTTGATGAATTTTACTTTAATTGTATATGTACTAGAAGGGCAACCGTTGATTCTAAATTCTAATCTTTTCATCTTTTTGGAAGTTACTAAATTAGTCATGTTAATTAATGTATATGATTGAAAAAGCAATTAAAAAATGGAAAGTAATATATATAAAGGCTTTTACTTTTCCTGCCATATGTAAATAAACCAAAATTCAGATTTTTAGTATCTGTAATTTACAACACTAATTAATAAGATTAATTACAAAATCAGATCCACATGATATGAACTAAATCAAAAGTTGTGTGCTATTTTCTAAAAAACAAAAGTTGCATACTATAAGTGTATTATATAAATATTTTGATTGACATGTTTTATTACGCAGGTGTAATTTAATTAATAATATTATTTTCTGAATGAGAATTTGATCCCCCCATATCTACTATTATAATAAGAATTTGATGTACCAATTTATTAAAAATTTTTAAAATGCAGCTGTTGTGTAGCAAATAATGTCACTTTTGCCCATTTGACATTAAATCATGTATATCTTACCAAATTTAGCCAAAAGTATGTTGATCATGAACAGCCCACCAACCCATACTCCCCTCAATTTGTCCTTACGTAGCTCCAGAAATCCCAAACTTGATCAATCAAAATTGGCAACATTACAAAAGAAATTGTGATTAAACTAAAACATACCTATCTCTGCAAAAGGGGGAGCAATCTGGCATGAACCAACAGGCATTAGCACTTTCTGCTTCAGTTTCCTTATCTCAGGCTTGTACACCCAATAATCACCAATACGAGTCAACAAATCATCACATCTGAAAATTTCTTGCATGGGCCCACAAGACCCTATAAACACAACATAGACCGCCCGATCAACATTAGGTCTGAACCATCCATTGGCCACCACAAGATTAGCCACCACCAAATTCACTTGCAACCTAAACACATCCCTAATCCCTGCCTTCTCTTTCCCTGCACCACCACATGGGACCCTAGCCACAACGACATCCAGACCACCGTAATCCTCCAATCTTGGCATAGGAACCTCCGGGCACCGTGGCGGGCTCCATTTAATCTCCTCATCTATCCACTCGGGAAAAAAATCCTCCCATTTCTTGGCCTTAGACACAGGCTCAAAATCAACAGACACAGTCTCTACTGATCCATATGTGTCATAAACGTTCCTTATATCATCATCTACATTAACTAAACCAATCTTTACCTTCTGGGCATCCATCTTTTTGGTTATAAGATCGAACCAGGCATGATTACTGGTGATAAGTGGAGGATTATTGATGATGGGGGTCTTAGACTGCGTGAAAGATAAAGCTAGGAAAATAAGAGATGAAGATAACAACAAGAGAAAGACAGTGAAGAGCTGTTGACATGAAGATGGTAATCTTTGGCGCCTAGGAGAGGCCATGGAAATTTTTGATGGATCCGTTGAGCTGTCCACGTCTGGTTTTTCACGTCTTAATTTGCAGTGAAGAAAATGGGTCGAAGCGGACATTTATAATCCAAATATGAGAAGAGGAAAGGGTTTTGGTAGGATGATATGTGCATGGCATGGCCGCACGTCTGTTGCTATTTCAATACTTAAGCGCATCTAATCACTCGTCAAGCGCGTGATGATCGCATTTAATGATCTAAGCAAATTAAGGCATTTTTATATTTCTGAATTCTATCAAATCTTTTAACTTAGGGGACCCCTTTTTTTTTTTTTTTTTGAGAATAAATTAGGTGACCACTATAATTCCAGTTAGAGTGAGTATAAATTCATAGAAATTAAATAAATTAATCGAATTGATATTTTTAGTAGGTTTGATTTGATTTTCTATTATAATTTGATTTGTTTTTAATTTAAAAATTTTTATTTTTTTTCTTACTCTGTTTGCTAAATAGACTAAATTTATTAAAAAATCAAATCAAATTATAGAAATGTGAGCTAAATCAATTTACACTATTTATAATTTTGATGAAACCATTTAAATTAAATAAAAAATTTTATGAATTAGATTCAATTTGATTTATGAATATATAATTTTAGTTTATTTAATTTGATTTATTTAGATTTTAAAAAAAATTAATCCAATTTTATTTAAATATATATAATTTGATTTTAACAAAACTTATACCAAATAACGTCATTGACCAAATGCTCATAATTATTGTTGCACGAAACTACAATTAAGTGATAATTTATTTAATATAAGTAATTATTTATTATTTGAATAATTTTTATTTTTAATAAAATTATTATAAATATTTAACAAATCATACATAATTTAAAACTTTATACAATAATATTAAATTACAATTCTCTTGAATTTAAACGAAATTTACTAATCTATCCAAAGGGCAGATAATTTTTGTTACCAAAAATGTCATTTTATTCGATTGAAGGATATTAGAAGATAATATGGTAATATAGCAGGAAGGCAATATGTATAAGACAATTTGTAGCATTATGAATATCATCAAGAAACAACAATTTTGTTTATAAGTTTCACATATTAAGTGCATAAATATCTTTGCATTTCTAAATTCATGAATATTGGACTATACTTTTAGAATTCAGCTATATTATTTAAAATATATTAATAAACTATATTTAAATATATTTTAAATATTAATAAAATAAAATATTTATACAAAATATATAATTAAGTAAATAATATTTATTTCTAAACTAGATAATATATCAAAATTGTTTAGCTTTATATTTTTTAATTGCCTATTTTATAATTTTAATAATTTTTTATTTCTATTTATAGTTATTTTTAATTAGAATGTTTAAATGAAAATTCTAATCATTTATGTGTCAAACTTTAGTTTGATAAATGTCAAATTTTTATCTCAAATATAGTTAATTGATAAATGATAATTATTCATCTAAAATTGAATTTGAGACTAGAATTAATTATATACTAGTTGATAATTTAAGTTTTGCACTACCATAATTTAATATATTATTTAAAATATCAATAAAATAAAATATTCACATAAAATATGTGATTAAGTAAATATTTGTTGCCTATTTTTGTAATTTCTTTTAATTATTTTTTATTTTTATTAATTGTTATTCTCAATTATATAAGTTTATATGAAATTTTGTCAAATAGTTAGATTGATAAATATCAAATTTTTATCTTTAATAAATAGTTATTATTTAATAAATGACATATTAATCATCTAAAATTAAAATTAATTATATATATTGCTATTGATTGTTGAACATATTGATTGAATCACTTCGTAGAATGATTTCTATTTTGAAGAGTTAATATTTATACTATAAATAAATCGATAATAAAATAAAATAGTTTCACAATTCTTCTACATTATTGTTGTCTTTGGTACCATCAATCACAACATATATGGTTTATAATTATTAGAATTCTTGAACGATAAGTAGTTCATAATGATTAAGACTCTCATTGATTTTTTTAAAAAATATTTATTTATCCTATGTGGCATTTTTATAAAACTTTTTTATTAAATAAAATAAATCAATTTAAGTTTCAATTGAAATTGAAAGATTCGGTACACCTACTCCTAATTTAAGCTTTTGTGTGATTTTATGGCTAATAAATCGGTATGTGAATTCTCAGATAAGGTTTTTTTTTTTTTTTTTTATAATAATAATAATGAATTAAATTAGATTTTATATTTATTAGAATTATATATCTACTAAACTTTTTTTCCTATATGGCCATTAAAAGGGCGATGAAAAGATTAAGAGGGACTATAGTTATATTTTATTTTTGCCCTACTCAGATTTTAATATTTAATAATTTTATGTGGCATATTTTTAAACATCATCAATATGTTAAAAATTATTTAGAATAAGTATTTACTATTTTTTAAACTAATTAGCAAATAAGCAAGTAAAAAATATATATCATTGTCATCTTATATATTTAAATAAAAATTATAAACTAGTTAATTAAAAATATAAAAATAAGAAAAATGAATTCAAAAAAGAATAAATATCTAAAACTAATTATTTATATAACTTAAATTACACGATTCTCAAAAAAAATTAAATGATGTGAAATTTAAAATTATTTATTTAAATATTTTATATATTAAATATAAAATAATTTTAAAAATAAAATAAATTAGTTAAAAATATTATAAAATCATGTAACCCACAAATTAGCCATTAATTCTATCAATACTAATCTCTCCATGCTTTCCCTTTATATAAATATATATCCAGAACTTATATAGTTTTGGACAGTGGCATACACGCACTAATCATAGCGTGGGTATACGGAACTTATTCTAGTCAAAAGAAAAATAGAACACAAATTGTCTAACCGTCAATAACGTAAAAGTTTGTGCTACGTGTCAGTTGACTTTGGCAGAATGCATGTAATTAACGACATGTCATATGCATAGTATTAAAATTCCATGAAATACTGAGTCAGAGAAACTTTGTCCTAAATGAGGAAAGTGTAATGTATTAAGGCATAAAAAACTAAAATAAACTATAAAAATGCTACTAATGCATGACATATCATTATATCATTTCTTGCTAAACAAAAACATATATCTTTATGATATCAATTATCATTCCAATGAAAATGAAAGACCATCAAAGAGTTTAATTTTTTCTTTGTAAGTACAATTGTACTATTCGTGGTCCATTACTAGTTTAATTTTGCCGATGCAAACAATTTTTGTGAATAAATTTGATGGAAGTTGGGTTGGGCCAAAGTATTAGTATATTCTGTTGGGTTGGGTCAATGATTTTGTTGATTAAAATTGTTTGAAATTTTCAATTATTTTGTTTATTAGTATAAGAGAAAATGACATGCTACCATTACCCAAGCTGGCATATTATGTCATCCACATCTGGTGGATTGTCTGTTTCTAATCCAATTATGTATCAAGAAAATTAGTGTGAAAAGAATATGGCCAACAACAAAGATTCCAACATTCTAAGGTTCAAGGCTAATCTTTATTAGGAGTTTATCTGTTTCTTTTGGTCAATGATGGGTTGAGTATCCTATCATATGGTGTAAAATCATTATACCTCCTAATGGAGGCATGAAGGCTGCTATATGCCAAGTTTGGATTATCCCCTGCATCAAGCCTGATAGGTCTCTCTACTAATAATGGAGTCATTTCTTGGTTCCTTACAACTTTATCAAGATACTCCTGCTACGGCCCAAATCAGCGTTTAAAACTCTCCCAATTCTTGTGTCTGCAGCACATATATCTTGGTGCAAAGTATTATTAGGTTATTCCTTGGTGCTCATAGTCTACAAGGAACTTTTTCTAGCGCAAAGTTAAAAACTGAATATTTCTTCCCATTTGACCAACTAGGGATAGAATTCTTTGATTTCTAAAGTATGCTTCAACACAACTTTACCTGAAAGAAAAGAATAAATTTCAGAAAGTAACTTTAACTATATTTCTAATTGATTATTTATATCTGCAAGACAATATCCCCTCATATTTTATATAAACACCTGTGCAGAATTTACAATATGTAGTGATATTAGGTGGTTCTTATTTACCTAGCTAGTCCATTGCTACCTCATTCTGCAGCTTTAACCCTGTATAGGAAGTATGGCTGAATCACAAACATATGCAGCTTTAGGATTGTATGAATCTGATGGAAGAGTTTCAGGTACTCCCCGGGCACTACTGCTTTTGGCAGCTGTTCTTGAAAGGACCATTCAAAAGAATGAAAGGTTGTCAGATGGATCAAGAAAGAAAGATGCTGTTACAATCTTCCATGGATCAAGACCACCTTCTTTGAGCGTTAGACAGTATATCGAACGTATCTACAAGTATTCAAGGTGCAGTACTTCTTGCTTTGTTGTTGCATATATATACGTAGAGAGAGTTCTTCATCGGATGGATGCATACCTCACTTCCCTCAACGTGCACCGTCTTCTGATCACAAGTATCATGGTAGCTGCCAAAGTTTTGGATGATGAGTAAGTATTTGCATCATTAAATCAAGAATGCTTGAATCTTTACTGCATCTTGAAATCGCTTGTTTTCTTTGTTTACAAGTATCATGAACTTGCTTGTTTTCTTTGTTTGAACTATTCTTTTCCAATATAGAATGACAAGTCCTGTTGTATCCTTTCTTTTCTTATGATGAATAAGCCTAATACCACATTCTTAGATGCCTTGTGTCCTTGTTTAACTTGTCATTTATCAACAGATCGCATACAAGACTGCATTTCTTGATCGAATGTTCAATCTTCAAATCCTACGTTAAGATAAACAGAGCATAAAAGAAGATAAGAGTCAGATCTTATGAATTTACAAATTCTGGGTTGGAGGTGATGTCTAACCAGCTTCGTAAAAGTGGAAAAGTTTGTCTAATCCCCTTTTCAACACCATAAATGATTGAGGAATGCACAATTCTATTACCAGAAAACTTATCATACTTGCAATATCAGAGGAAATAATGTGCTAAGTTTGCTCTAATTACCAAAAAGTTCCAAGCCTATGCTCACTGCAATTATAACTTGATCAATTTGCAGGTGCTACAACAATGCCTACTACGCAAAAGTAGGAGGAGTAAGCACAGCAGAAATGAATAGAATGGAGATGAAATTCTTGTTCAACTTGGATTTTAGACTGCATATAACAGTTGAATTGTTTGGTACTTACTGCATGAAACTAGAAAGGGAATGCGGAGGAGAGTATCAGATTGAGCGGCCTATCCATGCCTGTGGCCCAAAAGGACAATGGCAAAACCGAAGTGGCACTCAAAAAGCATCCACCTTTACTGGTTACAGCAGCAGGACCATGTAATCAGAACACTCGCTCATCTTCCTGCTTATGTCTCCAAACTCTGAAATACTTGTATAACATGAAAATGTACTTATGGAAGCAAAATGGGTTGGAGAGAAACAAGACACCATATTTACTTTTTCAAGCAGCTGCTCTTAGCATAGCACCAGAAACCAAACAAAGGTTATTATTCAGGAAAATGAAAATCAGAACTTATATTATTGCACACTTTTGGGGGAATGGCGCTCGTCTGGGCGCATCAACTCGTGGCAAAAATTGTAAACTGTGCTCTAAATTTTCCTTACATGTAGCATAAACTTACTCCTTTTAACCGTACGCATCAATATGAAATAAAAGAAAATAAAGACTTTGGTCTGCGAATCACCGTATATAATACAAAGTTGAGGGAATTCTCTTTGATTTGTTTAAATAAAACCGTCCTCTAAGTAACGACGCTAGTATGACATGTCGCAGCTGTCCGTCTCATAATCCACCTGCCTTAAAAATCTTTAGATGGCGAACGGTCAAACTTCAAAGACCCACTTAAAACTGATTTGTTTTTCTCGCCAGAAGGCTAGCTGTTGTTGAAAGGTGGCTCATTTCTTCTCAAAAACTCGGTCTTCTAAAAAATTTTCCCACATTATCATAATTAAAATAAGAATTCAAGCGACCGCTATTTCACCAAAAGCCTCGGTTCTCATTCATTTTCACTTGCTAAAAATCAAATAGACCATCCCAGTTGGAGAACTGACTCCCAACTTGACCCATTTCCAGAACATGACTTGAAAGACCATAATCAATTATTCATATTCCAAGCGATTGGCCAACTCTTGTCGCTAGCCAGACTCAATCCTTTGATTTGATTTTCAAGCCTCCAATATGACCTCACAAATTTGTGTTATAAAGGAAAAAGATCAACGTACAAACCATCCATAGTTTACTGTTCCAATCCTACTCTCAGCTTTATAAGTAGATTATAAAGCAGGTATAAGTAGATTATCAAAATGATAGGTTAACAGCTCAACAGGAAAATCAGTAACAAAATTTCTTATTATTGCACAAGCCCTGCACAATAACTAATTTCATGGTACACCTGTCAATATTACAATCAACTGGTGAAACTCCCCCAAACCGTTAAAATCCTGATGGCCATAAAGTTGGCTGCTAAAAAATTAAAGGGCATCAGGATAATAAAATGCAAATTCTCCACAAGTAGGATACTTCAAGAGACACGACCAACATCAAGGTCAAATGTCACACACGACTTGCATGTTCTTGATGTGTAAATCTATCATCATCCTTCAGCCAGATGTACTTTTTCTTGCAGCATAGACTCGGTAAGCTGCCAGCCCAACAATAGCCACCGCTGCTCCAACTACAACAGTGAAATATAAACATTAACACGGTAAATGATCAACTACATGAAGGAAAAAACTTCTAAAAGTAACACTGATAAATAGGTTATTCATCAAAGCAAGGACTCATCAACAGAGACATTACCCAAATTTTGTTAAAAATGATTTCCTGCGGAATAATGCACTGTTTAAAAATGCAACTATATGCTGTTTTCAATAGACTATAATTCCAACCCAGTTGTACTCTAATCCTTCACAAGATTTCGATGATCAAAGGCCAACTAATCAAATTAAAATCATATCACCAATAAAAGCACAGAAACTAGTCACAATCTGACAAATGATAAAAAAAGAGTTTCTCAGCCAGTACTATAATGAAGAAGCAAAAAACTTTAATGGAAGAAACAACGCCATGACAAAGACCAAGAGAAAACATACAACTATAGTTCTGAATGGAAGAAACAAAGCCATGACAAAGACCAAGTGACAGCATACAACTGTAGTTCTGAGATAATTAAATAATATATATGAGACCAGAATCAGAAAATTCTAATTCCTAGCATGTGCGACTCTTCCACAATTCAGTAAAGTTTCAAACTTGAAGTTCTTTAGCAACTTGGTGGTTTATAGCTCAGAAGATTAACGTACCTGAAACAAACATAAGCGAGCGGTTGATGAGTCGATGGTATTGTTTGCGACTTCTCCCTGCTTCTGTTTCAGGAATGCTCAAATGAGGGTGTTCTGCTGCATTAACAATCCTTCGGAAGACATTATTGGTATCACCCATCTTAGAACTGACAGGAATAGGTGCCTCTATTCCCATATCCTGAGAAACCTACAAAAGCCAAAAATTGTAACAAAGATGGTTGTTACAATGTCTACCTCAGCCCACTCACAAAGAAATCTCAATAAAACTGCTAAGGAACTGCTCTTGATAGCAAGAACACAGCCTACACAAACAGAGAGTACTAATTCCAACCATGATAAACAATCTAGTCAAATCCATAAATATGGAAACAAGAAAATCATGCACTTCTTAGTTCTTACATCACTCAGTCACTGCAAGAAACAACATTGTCAACTTGTAGACAAAGCAAATGCTTTCAAACCAAAAACATAGATAATTAACTTAATGAACTTGAATCGATGAAAGAATAGACTAAATGAGGAAAGTAGATACCCTTGTAGATTCCTGTATTGCCATTGGAAAGGAATTTAGATCATCCTTAGCTGCAATAATTAAGCAAGGCACCTCAAAGCCAGTGTCCTCACCATGACTAGCAACATCTACAAGCAATTCAGTTGCTCTCCTCCACGAGGACTCATCAGAGCTACAACAATAGTAAATCCTTAAATAAGTTTAACTTGACAATGCTGCTAGGCAACAGTAAAAACATTGTTATTCACGGTATATATCCCAAAGCTGTGGTCACAGAGGATCAAACAGCCAGCTATAGGCATCACCATTGCGCTCTCACATCAGCTCATGTAGGGTAAGCACTACAGTTGTTGCTCTTTGCAGGGAAATCAGGATGTTTCACCTTGAGAATGACTCAGATGAACAAGTTAAATCACATAAAATGTATGAATTTTCATATTGTGTGAATCTTATCACCATGGCCACCAAAATCAATGACTAGATCTAACAGATCCTATTCTTTACCTGTCATGAACAAATACAGCTATGTCACAAGATGCCAAAGACTCCTTATTGGACAGCAGTTTCTTAACTCCATCCTCAGGAATCTCTCTCAAAACAAGAGTTTTCTTAATACCCTGCAAACAAAATAATCATAGGGCTTCAGCAAGAGAAAACAGAGTGAGGCATAGAAGTAACTGAATAAGCTAAACAGGCAACTGAAAATTGAAATTTAAAACCAGAAAGACAATATACAAGGCAGGAGGGGAAGACAGGAATGGAGAATTGAAGAGAGGGGAAAATCTTGGTATTCTACTCCCTGAAGCATTTTAAATGGCTAATCATAAAATCTTGGTATTCTACCTATGTATTTCAAGGGTAAGATCTTCGTAGAAGGGTTAATCACTAAAAAATAATAATACTGACTGGAAACAAAATGGACATGTAAAAACAAGCAACATTCTATACAGAATTATTTTGAAACAAAAATCTAACGCAAAGTCCCAGTAATTTTAATCCCCTACTCAAGCTTAAAATAAAATTTTACTTGCAGGCCAACAAAATTGACAACAAATTCATCTAAAGTAAAAATTATTTTTTAATTAAAAAATACACTGAATATGTGCAAAACACCTAAATTACATTGAACTCACAGAGCACTGACACTGTTATTGACATAGTCACCAAACCACTAGTGTAACTTTGTAGCCTGGAGAAAGATACCAATCTTTATTGTCGGAGACTCCAAAGATAGCCACAAACTGAGAAGTGCAAAACTTGGATGGTATCATACAAAATCCATCCACACTATTTCTTACTCAATCCCTTCCAGCAGTTCCACACAGTTCATTGAGAACCACAATACTAAAAGATGCTCCATCCCCTGGTGACTTGTAGTGAGCCCAGCCACGCTCAGTAGTATTTATTTCCCAATTTCAACCCCTTAAACCATCCCCCCAGCCATTCAAATATAATGATAAGCAGCAACTCTATATGCTCATTAATATTCATAATCAACAATGCAATAGCACTTACCCCAGGTAGATCAACAACATTCACTGCATAAGACTCCTCAGTAGTTGAAGAAGGGGCATCAAAAAATGGCCTGTATTCACAATTATCAACAAAACAATTATTAGATAAGAACAAAGACCAATTACTAGAAACAACATGATCTACTTGACCTAATGTTGCTAGTTTTAGATATGGATTTAGACAATAAACCTTCCAACAAACGAGTTCAGTAGCGCAGACTTCCCAGAATTCTTAGGTCCAAAGACAAAACACTGGAAAACATTTCTTTCTGACTGTTGTTTCTTGCGGTCCAGTCGCCGTCTTCTTGTTATATGGACAGCAGCAGAAGGATCAACAGGATATCCAATGTAGATTAAATTCTCCACAGCACGAGATGGATCTAGAAGCGTCATGAGTGCCCACTGGAACACATTTTTTTCATTAATCATAAACACACATTGCAAGAAATAGAAGTATTCTAACTGGTCGAATGTTGATATTCTTCAGAAAATGTTAAAAGTGATTAGTTAGCTACCATGCACTCCACCACCTCCCAAAGGGGTTAAAAAAAGTCTATTTTATACTTAAATAGGATGAATACTGGCTGAGAATAAAATCAAAGGGAACTTGTATGATATGACCCTAGATAGAGGAAAGCATTCCAGGTGAAGGGACAGCAAGTCCCTTTTCCTTTTCTTTTGAAAAAGGGGGATGGGCGTTGCATAAAATAAAACACCATCTGAGAGAGAGAGAGAGAGAACATAGTATATTAATACCTCCGACAAAAATGCATTGAGTGATAGCCCACCAAGTGCAGTTTTCTCTGCAGCATCCTTGTATGGAGCTTCATCCCAAGGGCTGAAGTTGAATAGACAAGTGTCAACTATAACATTAGAATAATGCCACATTGACAGAAAGAAAAATTAAAAGGTATATGTACAGCGCAGTAATCAGAACTGGAAATAGGCACTTCAATGGAAAAATCCTTGGTTCAGATTATTACAATAACCATCAGAATCAATGATTATAAACATAGGCAGTTTCACCATGGCATCATAATAAATGAGGGCAAACACACTTAACAACATAACTAAAGAAGTCAAATAAGTCCAACATCAAAGACATTGAAGCAAAAGTAAGAAAACAGACTAATCCATTAGGCTAAATCATTTGAAATTTATAGGGAAATGCACTATTCAACTTAACTAAGAGAGTTGAAAAATATTAACAAGGTTGACAAAGAAAAAGCTAGGGTACCTTTCTGGTGCAGTAGAAAAAATATCATCAAGTTCTGCAGGTCGCAGGTTATTATCCTGTCAGAAAAATAGCATGTAGTGAAAATTTTGAGAACTCAGAACTACTCAGCTTATTGGAGCTCTGCAGGCTAGTCTTAGGGAAGGATGTAATTGAAGAAAAACAACGTGCAAATTAAAAAGATAGCCTAATTAGTTGGTACTTGTCGAAAAACATACATAATCACTGTCGAACAATTCGTAGATTCCCTTCAAGAACTCGATGGTGTCATTGGTGAGCTCCACACTCTACAACAAATGACAGCTAAATGTGAACATTTTAAACAAACACAGCACACGGAAAAAAGGAAACGGAAAAACTGGTTTAATTATCAAACAAAAGCGATAGAGTGTGTCCTAACACAAGCAAGTAAAAAGTTATTCCTAGAGATGATAGAACACAAAAATGAAAATCCCGCACACACAAATGATTAGGATGAGACCTCCTATCACAAGTTGCAAACAGGTACAAAATTATATGTCAACTAGCCTGAGACAAACCAAATCAAGGATATGGAGGCATTACAAAAATCTTCCAAATATGACCTCACTTTTAGCCAAATTCTAAAGTAGAAATTATAATAATTGATTCAGGTGAGAGATGGCACAGAAAAATTTGCTTTTGACCCAAGAGATCTATAATTTCAACTACTTGTGTTCATTAAGGAATGCTATACACCCTCTGCAGTCAGTTCTAGAATTGAGAGAATCAAATGTGTCAAAGCCCAGGGAAGATCAAGTTCAAAAAGAAGACCACTAGTATGTCATTGGGATGCGAACACTAAGGTACAGTACACCCAATGTGACGATCACAGTTTACCTTAATGAGATGTTACCTGATCAGGAGCTCGTTTGAATGTTGGTATTAGCTCATCAGCAAGCTTGATATCATTGTTGTATCCAAATTTCCTTAAGACAGTCCAAGTTGTCTCAAGACGTCCTTTCTCAATGAACAATGCATGGAGAAACAGGAATCCTGTCAGAGTCAGACCACGTTCATTAACTCCTCTATCAGTGGCTCCCCCACCAGGTAACTTTTCTTCCACAACTCTCTTAACACCGACAATTTCAGAAGGCTGTAAAGGAGCGTTGAAACATTTGACCTGATAAAAAAAATTATAAATTAGATCCTTGGCAAACCTCAGGTACAAATTTCAGGACCATATTAATATCCAACCACAAGGCATTGCAAAGTGTCTTTCACCCTGGCCCATGCAAGGAGGATATGTCACTAATCTATAGACAAGTACCGACAAGTTTTAACCTCACAATCACTGAAGCCAGACAATTAGGGTCTAGACGGTGAATAGAAATTACATACACACATCAACCACCCGCCAACACAGAAAAAGGAAAGGGGGAAAAAAGAAGTACAGAAAGAGGAAGACTGACTAATAAAAATACACACCTGAAAATCATTTAATTCTGCATCACTGAGAGCACCATCCCTATCATGATCACAAAGAATAAATATACGTTTCAAGGCTCTCACACACCTGGGCTTCAGAGTTTGTGATTCCTGATCAAATAGTGGACCAGTTGGATGAAGCACTGCTTTCTGTGCATAGTAAAATACCTCA
>CATIWR010184106.1:0-18811 GCA_949677035.1 Omphalea diandra | reverse complement strand
TGTCAAAATTGAAATCACCATAAAAAGAAAAAGGACAAGACATTTTGTTTGTGTTTTCTGTTAGTATTTGAGCTCTATGCAAGTGTCTGGTTCTTTGGAATTAACATATAACTATTTGATAATGATTTCTTTTTTAATACTGAACAAGTTAGCTGCAACTGTCCGTTAGGCAGCAGTTGATTTGGCAGATAGGGGAGACTGAATTTGTGCAAAGGATAAAGGGGAAGGCGTTGTGCGAATGCTACATAAATGCCTTTGCATGTTGAGAATAAGTAATACCGAGCTTTTTGACATGTGAATTAATCAAGAGCTACATTTTGATTGCTCCAGATATATTCGGAACCCTAAGAGGATAGAGCTAGAGCCGACCCTTGTTTTTACTTGTAGATTTTTTTTTTTCTTTTTTCTAACATCTACTTAAGGTTTCTTTAAATACTTAACTCCACGTAATGTTTCTTAGAATATGCAAATATCCATTAAATGCAAAATTAAAACTGATTAAAATAATCAACTCAGACACAGGGGATAACCGGACAGACAGAGCTAGGGAATGCCCTGCTCATCATCGTTCCACTCTTTTGGGATTGAAAAAACAAAAAGGGATCTCCTACAACGTCTGTCTACGAGGAAGGATCTGGTGGAGATCGCCTCAGACAAGTAATAAATAGGTTAGGAAACTGCAGAAGGTAATGTAACTATATCATCAAATAATATATTATGAAACGGGAGGAGTATTTATATAGTAATTATTAAAAAATTATAAATAGTTGCACATATTTTTCTACATTCTAACTTTATAAAAATCTAGAAATTGATTATCTAATTTTTAAATCCAGCCAATTGGCATTTGAACTCATTCTGTATTGTCTGTCTCCTCTAATACGCAGTGAGACATGACAAGCTTAGTAATACTGACAAACAGTTGAAGGTAAGATATTAGAGGAAACTAAATCACATGACTTGAGCTCATAACCATGTGCCAATGCAAATGGTTTAGATTCCTCCAACTCTCACTTTCAAGATGCATGACATGATGGTAGCCTCTAGTTGTTGATTCGCATTTCACTGAAGGTGAGATATTGGCGGCAATTAAATCATATGATTCAAGCTCATAATTCATGAGCTACTGCAGATGGTTTTGCTTCCTCCAACTCTCAATTTCAAGATCAGTGGTAATTGGTACCCTATTCATAAATGTTAAGAGTGATTTCACAAACTAATGAAGGTAAGATATTGGAGGAAACCAAACCATATGTAGGTTCGAGACAAATGGTTTGGGTTCCTCCAATTCTTACTTTCAAGGTAGGTGCATGGCCAAAAGTCTAAGGCAAGACCATAAGTTAATGAAGAAAGAAGCTTGAACAACTGCTTGCTGTAACAGATTTCTATTTATGGAGATTATCATATGAGAATATTATGAGAATATCATGTGCACTTGCTGTCCTGAAGCCATCTCATACACAATTCTGTTGTTCAACTAGTCATGAAAGATGAGTGCCAGAGATTCTCTTTGATGGGTGAAGGGTAGTTCTATGATAGAATTTGACAGCTGTCCCCTTCAAGTCCCAAGTCAAAATACCTGGTCTGGTTTGAAGAATAGGGGAAAGGTCTGTTTTAATTTTACTATTTGAATGTCAAAGAAGAATGGCATCGATGGATCTCTTAATTTTGAGGATTGAGGCTAAACTAAAAATTCGATTCCCAAAACCTGCACATCCATTTCAAGCATCCTTGTTCTGGATTTCCAGAAGAGGAAGAACAAATTAACAGAATCATCACTTTTCAGTTGAGGTCTTAAGAGAGAACAATTTGCAATCTTACTCCATTACTTCCACAAGTCATATCAATATCAGGAGATCAATAACCTGAGGATTCCATCCTTACTAAGCCAATAATAGTTTGAGGCAGAAATGTGTCTGCAGAACCTCTAGATACGTTATACATTGTACTTGGTCTATAATCAACAATACATACTGCTATGCGGCACATAGTCCAGGGTATGGAATTCAAGAATCAACATCTTCCATGAAATTCCACACCTTAGATGAACTTTGCAGAACCAGACTGACAGATGGAACTGACCTACTTGCCAAACTGACCGTGATTTTGACACCATTACAAGTTACTTGGTCCATATCTTTCCCCACAAAATCCACTTGCTTACCGAAACTAATCAATAGCAGTCTCATCTTGTTTTTCCATTTCCCCGAGAACACAGCTTCAGTGCCAAGTATGAAGCCTTCTAGAATGTTAAAGGAACAAGGAAAAATTATAATAACCAACAAATGAGCCTTCTGTTCAGTGGTACTGTAGAAGTGTCTCAAATTATGAGATTGTGAAATATTATTATTATTATTATTATTATTAAGTTGTTGTTGTAAATAAATAAATAAAAAAAAGAAAACCATGCGAGGCCATATGCACTAGGTTTCCATATAAAATCTATTATTTCCATCCTATACTTTTGTCACAGGAACACACCTTAGAAGCCGGAATACAAATATACAGACACCTCTATCAAGTTAACAAAGTAAGAAAATTTTTTCTCTCCTTGAAGCACAAAGCATGGAAATATGAAGCGCTTGAATCATGAAAGCAAAAGGATATCAAAATACAAGCCAGATGAAGAGACAGAACATACTATCATTTACAGTGTCGTGGGAAAAACAAATTCACAAGAATTGCTAGCAAGAAAAAACAAGAGTAAATAACTAAAGTCAATAGTAATGCATGACTAAAGCAGCGTCAAGAAAATTGAATTTCTCACAACATATAGCCCTGTTCTTCATTGATAAGCTGATAGAATAAGGAAAAACTAACCTTAGAAAATCTTTTATAATGATGCACGGCAGACTATATAAACTGAAGGACTGCTTTCTCATCCTGAAGTTGCTACTTCCAGCAGTGCCTCAAAAGTTCTAAAACTCAGCGTCTCTTTGTGAGAGAAGTATTATGCATCTCAAGCAATTTATCAAGGTTAGTCAGGAACCAATCTTCCTCCTTCTGAGCATACAGCCTTTGATGCACAGAGTCCACATATGCTTATGTTACCATAGCCATAAATCTGGTGACCATTGTATGTCCTGCCAGGTTTAGGCTTAAATAACAAGCCATGATGCTGTGCGCGGGCTTCGACAACTTCTTTTAAAGTCATTTCAGGACCACTACTATGAGTTGCGCTCTCCATACCTTCTGCAACTTGCTGTTGACCATGTGCTGCGGCTCTCTGCTGAGGGCAATAGTAAACTGATATCGAATATTTTCATGTGCTCCTGTGCCCTAAGATAACTAAGGTTCTCCCTCACGCCAGGTTGGTTAACCTCCATACCTTCAATAGCCCGATCGATCATGTTGAGGCCAATAGTAAACTGATATCGAATATTTTCATGTGCCTGAAGCTCTGGAGGAAGAAGCCCCTTCCAACCTGTATACCACTTATGAACCTCCTGTAGGTTGGGACGTGAACACAACCAATGATACAGAACCTGCAGCCATTTGACAAAGAAAAATCTCTCCATCAAATCAACCATGAGATGAATTGGAATTGCAGAAGCCCATGACATAACCCAATAGAACTGATCAAGCTTCTGATTAGCTGGGTTTACTTGGAACTCTTGCAGTGCAACCTCCAACTTAGGAACTACAAATTTACGCATAAGACTTTCCCAACTGACTGAATCAAACACAGTTTTCCAAGGTGACAAGATAGCATAAGCAGATGCATCACTTGGATGCCATGCACCAAGAACCATACTTAACTTCATACGTATCTTCTCATACAAATACTCCAATTTCTGTCCCAACTGTGGCAGCCATGGATGCACCCACACATGGATTGGAACAGTTTCACGACAAGGATCCCACAAGTCCACAGCACTAGTCAGTTTTGGCATGATTACATTGTCCAATATGCTCTGGACAATTGATGCAGGTAACAAATTTTCCCACGACTCCAAAAATCTAAGCATTGGTTCAGGATCCCTCGGTTCACAGGTATTAATACCAGATATTCTTACAGCAGGTAAAACTACTTCTGCTACTAACTGAGTGTAAGGTGTGGCTACGTCCCAAATATCATTGCTCTCCTCACCTTGCAGCACATTCTTCCCCAATGCAACCAGTTCCAATCCATGCAATGGATTTCTGAGAGGATCCCATCCCTGGAATATTCTGATGAACAAAGGCAATGCAAATGAACAAGCAATGCAAGACAAGTTACAAAGCTTGCAATCATCTGCAAATTTCTGTTGCAAGTCAGTAAAATACTTTGCTAATAAATCTAAGGTCAATGATCCAGATGAATTCTGCTCCTCAACAAAGCTCAACACACTAATGATTTCTTCCATGTTATTCAATTGTTTCTTCTGGCGTGCATCCTCCATCTCCAACTTCTCCTTCTCCTTCTGCAAACTAATAGCTGTCTCCCTCTCGCTTCTCAAATCTCTATCAATCTTCTGAATGTCAAGCTCTGCCAAGTCCACAATCAACCTCACATTATGCTGGAGTTCTGGCATTGGAATATTCCTAGCCTCCCTCTCCCTCTCGTTTTGCGTGAATGACAAAAAAAAGACAAGATTTGTTTTAAGGTCTCTCACCAATCTCCCCCCTCCCCCAAAAAAAAAAAAATTGAGTTTTCTCTCTCACCTCAAATTCTTTCTCCCTAATTCAAAATTTCTCACATTTCTCATTCAATCTTCTCCTTTTTCTTCAAAAAAAATATTTAAATTACTCTTCAAAATTTTAGTTTTCATCAATTTTTTAGGTTAAACTATCTAGGATTTTAAAAATTTGCACTTCAATCAAAACGAGTACTAACCATTCTTTTTAAATTTTTAATTTTTCTTGTATTTTCATATTTAATTCACTTATTTTTACATGAAAAAATGACATCACTTCTTTTCTTTTCATATTGCTAAAAAATTATGAATTGATTGAATTTGAAATAAAAACTATAATTTAGAATAGGAAATTTAAATTAAAAATATATTGTAAATGAGGAACTCTAATTTAAATTAGAAATATAAAATTTAAATTAAAGTATATTGTGAAATAAAATAGAAAATGTATTGTGAATTAGAAATTTTAAATTAAAAGTATATTGTGAATTTATTGTAAATTAGAAATAGAAAATTTAAATTAAAAATATATTATGAATTATGAATTATAAACCCTAATTGATTTATTTTGAATTAAAAATATTATGAAGTTATAGTAAAATAGAAATTTTATTATGAATTTATTGTGCATTAGAAATATAAAAATCAAATTAAAAATATATTTTGAATTGAATTGAAAATTTTATTGATTTGTAAATTATGAATTGTGATTGAAAATTTATTACTTTGTGAATTGTGATTAAATAATATGAATTTATTTTGATTGTTTATCTTTGGTAGAATATAGAGAATTATTTTAAATGAATTCACAATACTGAGTCTTCGAATGAGCCTCATGCGGAATCCAAAGGAATTTGATGTTGCTATTAAAGATCAAATTCGAAAAGAGTACTTGACTAAGAGGCTTTGTCAATTAATTGAACATAATTATCCAAAACTCAGTTTGATAAACAAGCAAAAAGTTTTCAAGAGGGTTGGTTTAAAAAGTTTGTATGGTTAGAGTTGAACATATCAAAAGATACGATGTTTTTGTGTTATCTTTTCAGAACTGCAAACAAAGGTAGTCGATTTACAAAGAATATTTTTATCAAAATGGGTTCAACAACTGAAAAAAGTCATTAGAGCTTATTGGTGTGTGAATAGTTATCACAAAGATGCTAGAATACAATTTGAGCTTTTTTAAGATCAAAGACATAGTGTGGCAAATTTGTTAGAAGCACATGGGTGCAAGATAGAGATTGCTTATTGCACTAGTTTAACGACGATGTCGGATGTGACATGCTTTCTTTTGAAGTAAGATTTGTCTTTTCATGGACATGATGAATCAACTAATTCTTTAAATAAAGGTAATTTTCTTGAGTTACTTGAGTGGTATAGTAAACAAAATGAAGAGATTTCTAAGGTAGTCAATGAAAATGCTCCTGGAAATAATCAAATGACTTATCTAAAAATTCAAAAGAATTAGCACATGTTTGTGCCACAGAAATCACATTTGCCATAATTAATGATATTTGATGAGTCCCGAGATATTTCAATAAAGGAGCTAATGCAGTTACTTTAAGATATGTAAATAAATATGTGACTTGTTATTGACCGGTTTCTTCCTATAATGCATGTGCATGACACTGCTTGTATTTATTTAATGAATGCTATTGATGCATTATTTGCAAAACATGAATTATCATTATGTACATTGAGAGGTTAAGGATTTGATGGCACCTCAAATATGGAGGGCGAGTTCAATGGAGGCCCTCGTATTGAAAGAACATTCGTATGCAAGATATGTCTATTGTTTTTCTCATCAACTCTAGTTAGTTATTGTTGTTGTTGTCAAGAGAAACTCTATTGTGAGTGAATTTTTTAGCTATGTTACTATGATTGTGAATATGACTGGAGCATCATGTAAAAGGAAAGATCAACTTAGCCAGATTGAATATGATAAGATGGTTATTCTGTTAGAGAGTGGAAAGATTACTAGTGAAAAAGGCAAAAATTAAGAAACTAGTTTAATAAGACCAAGAAACACTCGTTGGGGATCACACTACATCGCATTACTTCACCTATCCTCTATGTGGAATTCAGTGATAGAAGTGTTGGGAAATATACATGATGATAGTACTTATAGTGATAATAGAGATGCTCCTATAAGTCTGGTTGATAAGATGAAAGAATTATCAATTTGTTTTTGTGTTGCACTTGATGAGGTATTTAATAGGAATCACACATGAGCTATCACTTCCCTTAACAAAAGGATCAAAATATCATACAAGTCATGAATTTGATTGATACTGTAAAATTTTGACTACAAGACTTTAGAAAGGGAGGATGGAAGATACTTTTGGATAAAATCAACACATTTTGTGAGAAAAATATGATCAAAGTGCTTAATATGGAAGATAATATAATTACCCATGGTTATGGTAGGCGTAAAGGGCAAACCATTATCATTTTCATCATTATCATGTGAAAATTTTTATCAGCTATTATCTCTATAAATTTTATTTCATTATACTTGCCAAGTGATTATTTTCCAAGTGATTTTTCTTACTTATTAATTCTATCATTATTGCTTATCAGGTTGTTAATTTAATTATACAAAAGATGAATAATTATTTCTCAGAAGCATATACGAAGTTACTTAATTGCATAACATGTCTTGATCTAAGAGATTCTTCTTTTAATTTGACCTTCATAGGCTATTTTGTTTTATTAAATTATATCTAGAAGACTTCTCAATGATTGATCGTTTAATACTTGAGCAGAAACTTTAAAATTTACATTCATAATGTGCAGCACAATCCTTAATTTTCTACATTTGGAGATTTTAAAAGTTTTGCTAACAAGATGGTTCAAACTAGTAAAAATATAATTTTTTTCATTAGTTAATCGAGTTGACATTGGTTTTACCAGTTGTGATTGCTTCTATTGAAAAGATTTTTTGAAGATTGTTAAAACTGACTTATGTAATAGAATAGGAGACGCCTGAATGAATGACAATCTTGTTGTATACATTAAGGAGATATTCGCAGCAATTGAAAACGAGCAAATTTTGCAACGTTTTCAACATATGCAAACTCGCAAGATACAGTCGACTTCTCTTAGCCACACAATCAATACCAACAGTTTAAGTATCAACTAATAATCACTTTTGATTTCATAAATACCTATATTTATCATTTTGGTAAATACTTATTTAATTACATTAAAAAAATTTATATTTCATATTCTAGAATAAATCTTTGTTTTCACCACCGATCTGATCCACATATCAACTTAAAGATATTTTAAAAATAATTCAAAATCCTCTTAACATATCAATCTACTGATTTAATCCAAAACTTTTTAGAAAAAAAAAATCATCCAAATTAATCGGCATGAATTTATCCAACATAAAATTTAACTAAATTCAAATTCTAATAATTGTTTTCTAAAAGATTATAGCTCAATAAAAGGAACAGAGCGGTGATGACATTTTTCACAGTTCTTCCCGTGATTCCTTCACTAAAAAGAGACTGAGAAAATTATTCATATAACTAGTCTTTATATATCATGGTTGCCAGGAGAGATCAACTTCATCTTCGATTAAAATTAAACAATTTTTTTTTCTATTCAATACTTTTTTTACCTCTAAGGAAAATAAAGTTGACATCTTTTATCTTTTCTTTTCAATTTTATAGGGGAAAAAGCCAACAAAGTCCTTAACTAGTTTCTATCAACCAACATAGGATGACAATAACATAGTTCCAAATTCCCCGCCCATTTAGAAATAGTAGGCATGAAGACATTAACATAATCCAGAATTCTCACTCCTTTCCAAAAATAATTGGAAATAATAACAATTCACATGTGGTTCCTTCTTGAGAGCTTAAAGTCAAAATTTTTATATTTCTTAAGCAAGCTCTACTATATAATTATTTTAATTTTTAAGTGATAAATTAATAATTGTCTCTAAATATTTAATATCACAAATAAATTTATCACTATAGTAAAAATCTTAAATTCTAGACTTTTGAATAGGCTTGAAATTTAATCAATAATTTCTTAATTATGGTTCAAATTCTATTTGAGTAATAAAATAAAATTATTTTCATCATTATAGTCGATCAACTTTTCTTATTATAGCGAACTAGTTAATTAATTTTAATCAAATTTTTACTGATAGTATTAGGATTTGACAGTTTTGTTAGGTAAGAGAATTTTATTTGAAAATTTGCTATTTATATATAAAAAAGATGATAAGATTTTAGTTAGATTTTAATCAAACTTAATTGCAATATTAATAGAAGTTGGATAGCTATAATTATGAAAATCATTTTTTTATAATTAAAGTAGAATTTAACACATGCTTAAATGACTATTTCCACAAATTATCCACTATAAAATTTATCGTAGAAGGCTCAACAATTCCTACCAAAGGAATAAAAGCAACATGAAACAAAAACACAATAATAAATTCATGCCCAAAAAAAAGTAAATCAATAAATTTAATACATCTATTTTTTGGATAGAAAGACTAAGAAAAAAAAATTGACAGTTACAGGTGATTTTGTACAGTTCTAGTGATGGAAATTAAGATGTTTGATGTCTCAATTCATTTGTAATGTTCATATGAATTACATTTTTTATAGAAGAAAATTCAAAAATTAGTCCATATACATATTTGGCTTGTAAGTGGACTTTTAATCAAAATTAAATTAAATTTAATTGATCAGTAACTTAATTGTTCAATCAATCTAATCAGCTATATTAAAATAGTTAAAATTTCTCTGTCTACAATCCCTTCATAGCATGACTCACAATTTGGATTCTTATAGTCGTACTTAACAGGAGAACTAAAGTTTTCCAAATACAAAACTACTGATTTTAATAAGCCAGAGACAAGTTTTATTACCAATAAATCAGTATGAAACACTTACTTTGGCATTCTTACTTAGTAATTCAAAATTGATATGAATTTGGGTGGTCACCTTGTATTTCCTTTTGCGCTGGGTGTTATCTATGTTTTCACTGGCTGCAGTCAACGATACCACTTATTTGTTTAAGAACATTTAAAAGTGAAATGACACCTCTTTTTTTTTTTTTCTTTTGCCTTTGGTCTAGTTATAGAAATAGTATTTCTTGATAATCAAGCCAATTAAATGATTAGATTAGCTCTGGCTTGACTCAATAAAAATCACAGACAGAATTCCTAATTCTATAAGGCTGGTAAGAGTCTGAGCCACTTCTATAAATGAAGCTCATACTATAAGAGTTTGAGCCACTTCTATAAATAGAGCTCATACTACGTATGCTTCAGATATGATATTTTATTTAATATATTTTCTCTCTAAATCTCATACTACCTTAAATATTAAAGTGACAATCCTAGAACATCTCAAATCGCGCTCTAATTTTGTTAATATTAACAAATACCCACAATGAAATTTTATCAAAGAATTTATCATTAGTACGGTGAGCATGAATGTGTCATCAATAAAATCATTTGTGCCTATCTCTCTATATATTATCTCTCGATTTATTCCCAAAATAAAAAATGCTATGCGAATACAAGACTGCAAGATTGATGCCACATTATGATACTTGCTACACAAAAAAAAAAAAAAAAAAAACTAATGCAAAAGACAAAGATTCGAGCCAAAACATTAGAGATATATAATGTTCAAGATAGTTATTAATTAGATGCATCCAGGAAGGAATCTCACTGAATTGAATCTCACTGAATTCAAAGGATACTAGGACTAGAGCTTTCATTACCATATCAAGCTATGCCATGCATCCACGGATTGAACCCAGCAGTATGGTAAAAAGTCTTCTCCCTTGTGCCCACCAAATTTATGATCGCATGCAGCTTTAACGTTTTCAATGGCGGTTTGCCATATCATCAATTTGTTCTCACATGAAATATATTTGGCGCTAGTGGCCATCGATCACTATTAACAATGATTTTTAAATTGGGTCGGACTTATTTTCTATTACTGGGTGTGCTCTTTATGAGGTTAAATCCAACCATAATCTTTTTTTTTTTTTTTTGGTGTCGTGTGGTTTCATATTTTCGTAGAGTTACGATGAATTAGTTATAAAGTTAGTTATTAATAAAGGAAGAAAAAGATTATACGCTTATTATTAATGAGATTTTATCTTGACTCTTTCACCACTAAGCGGGATCATTTGCCATCACTATTTGATTCTATCAAAGAGAGTTGTTTCAAATTACACTCACCTTTCTTTATTCCATTTTTTCAAGATATTGTGTTTCTTACTTTTTTAGGAAAGCCATTTTCAGCACGTAATTACTCTTATAAGTTTTCATTACAACTGAAAAGCGAAAAATGAAAATTTCAAGTAACTTAGACATCATTTTGATCTGAGATAAGTGAGCCTGCAATGAATACATCATCACAGGTGAGAATCCAGGATCTCAGAAAGATCAATTTCATCTCCTTTCGTGGCTTCCTTCCATCATAGCTCCATATCAAATTAGCCACAAAATACTCCAAATGAAGCATTGTCAAACTATAGCCAGGACAAATCCTCCTTCCCACCCTAAAAGGCATCATCTTTATCTCCCTACTTCCAGTTATATCCACCACTTCTCCATCACCACCTCCATTAATAGTCATAAATCTCTCCGGCCTAAACGCCATCAGATCCTCCCACACCTTTGCATCCCATCATTGGGCATCAAATATTTGTCTAATACTATGTCTTCAGTCACCGCATGTGCCACCAACATGTGTGCTGGAGGGTGCCACCTTAGCCCTTCTAAAATCACAGCATTCAAATAAGGCATCTTTTCCAAATCATCTTCCTTGATCACTTCATAACCCCTCTAATCTCAGCGAATTGCTTCTCTTGGATACTTGACCAAATTCGCCATGATCCATTGCAGAGATGTAAAGGTAGTATATGTGCCTCCATTTAAGCCCTCTAAGCACAAAGTAACAATTTCTACTTCTTCCAATTTTATTTTCTCATCCACAAGTTGCACATTCAACAAGCTATCAACATAACACAACACAGTCTCCCTTCGTCTCCCCTCTTGATCTTATAAAGGGACCGAATGCCATTTGTTGATTTCGAAGAATTCCAAGTACTCATCCCAAATTTTTCTAAACACAAACTTTGCCGCCCTTGGCCAGAAGCTGAATACACTGAACCGTACAAAATTCAATTGTAATTGGCGTCGAGTCTGCTCTATCTTCTTGATTTGATCTTCATCGAGGTGGTCCCCAAATGATTTGTGCTTGCATAGGGAAAACCTGCCCATTAACAACAAAAATTGAGCACCAGTCTTGCAATTTCCCATTAATCACGTACCAATCATTTGGATGAATTAACCATGCGTCTGCTTTCATATATTAAATAACTACATAATTCATGCCTCGGAGCCAGCATGAATTTCTTTAGTTATTTTTTCCTCCTTTTCTCTCCAGTTATTGAGGCTCCTTCCATCTCAATGAATAGCTCATCTTCGATATGTGTATACCTCACTAAATTCTACATGATCTATCACAGCTACTGAAGAAGCATTTGTGCTTAACATAGGGAAAACTTGTCAATTAACAACATAAATTGAACACATCAGTCTTGCAATTTTCCATGAATTTCACGTATCAATAATTGAATGTATTAACTGTGTCTGCTTTCATACATTAGATACTATATAATTTATGCCTCAGAGCTGGCTTGAATTTCTTTAGTTTTTAACTTTCCTCTCCAGCAACTAGTGCCCCTTCAATCTCAATGAACAGCTTGTCTTCGATATGTGTATACTTCATTAAATTCTCCATGTTCCATCACAGCTGTTGGGAAAGTATTTCTGCATGCATAGTGAAAACATGCCCATTAACAACAAAAATTGAGCACATCAGTCTTGCAATTTCTCATGAATTTCACGTATCAATAATTTGGATGTATTAACTATGCGTATGCTTTCATACACTAGATAACTACATAATTCATGCCTCGGAGCTAGCTTGAATTTCTTTAGTTCTTTCAGGGGATGTATCACACTTTTGCTGCACATCTACTCCCTTGTTGGTTGGACGTGCTTCCACCAAAAATCAAAGAGTGTCATTTTCAGCACTTCCCAGTATTCTAAATCTCGATACAACCTGAATAGACTGCTACCAACAGGAGTCCAAACATAGAAATCCATCCAATCCCTATCCAGTATTTCCATTAAACCCTGAGCTTGTGGAATACGATATAAAGGAATTCGCTTCCAACGGAAAGCATTTCGCTTATCTTCATTGAAAAATGGACACTTTATTTCCAGCACTCCTCGGGAAGGCAACCAATGAATCATCTGGTCAACCACCCCATCTGGTGAAGCAGCTAGCCAATCCTCTTTTTTATTATTCTCCCCATAGATTTGAAATTCAGGAAACAAAACAGGATTTCCTCTAATCAATTTGTATTTCTCAAACGCTTCCTCTTCTTTGATATTGCTCCAACAAGTAGCAAGATTACCAGAAAATGGTTCTCTTGCACCCAGCTTCTCTAACTAGAGGTGGACCCTTCAGCCAGGGCAAAAACCAATAGCCCCATCAAAAGTGCTAGCCGTCAGTTTAGGAATCTTTTTCTCTTGCCAATTTTTAAACCAATGCTGAAGAGACTTTGCATGAACAATCGAAGAAGTTGCACAAGTTTGAAATTTAAGAGGACAATCAAAGTAGGTTGAATCTCTTCCAGAACAATGAGCATGGATCCCAGTATTAGCAGCAAAATTATTCCTAATCAAATAGGATGAGCTTTGGCTTGAGTAGTACATTATTAGCAGCAAAATTATTCCTAATCAGATAGGAAGAAAATTATTCCTAATCAGATAGGATGAGCTTTGGCTTGAGTACTACTCAAGCCAAAGCTCATCCTATCTTATTAGGAATAATTTTGCTGCTAATACTGGGATCCATGCTCATTGTTCTGAAAGAGATTCAACCTACTTTGATTGTCCTCTTAAATTTCAAACTTGTGCGACTTCTTCGATTGTTCATGCAAAGTCTATTCAGCATTGGTTTAAAAACTGGCAAGAGAAAAGGATTCATAAACTGACGGCTAACACTTTTGATGGAGCTATTAGTTTTTGCCATGGCTGAAGGGTTCACCTCTGGTTAGAGAAGCTAGATGCAAGAGAACCATTTTCTAGAAATCTTGCTACTTGTTGGAGCAATATCAAAGAAGAGGAAGCGCTTGAGAAATACAAATTAATTACAGGAAATCCTATTTTGTTTCCTGAATTTCAGATCTATGGGGAGAATAATGAAAAAGAAGATTGGCTAGCTGCTTCACCAGATGGGGTAGTTGACCAGATGATTCATGGGTTGCCTTCTCGAGGAGTGCTGGAAATAAAGTGTCCATTTTTCAATGGAGATAAGCAAAATGCTTTACCTTGGAAGCGAATTCCTTTATATCATATTCCACAAGCTCAGGGTTTAATGGAAATATTGGACAAGGATTGGATGGATTTCTATGTTTGGACTCCTCTTGGTAGCAGTCTATTCAGGTTATATCGAGATTTAGAATATTGGGAAGTGCTGAAAATGGCACTCTCTGATTTTTGGTGGAAGCATGTCCAACCAGCAAAGGAGGAGATGTGCAGCAAAAGTGTGATACATCCCCTGAAAGAACTAAAAAAATTCAAGCCGGCTCCGAGGCATGAATTATGTAGTTATCTAGTGTATGAAAGTAGACGCATAGTTAACACATCCAAATTATTAATACGTGAAATTCATGGGAAATTGCAAGACTGATGTGATCAATTTATGTTGTTAATAGGCAGATTTTTCTATGTTAAACACAAATGCTTTCTCAATAGCTGTGATGGATCATGTAGAATTTAGTGAGATATACACATATCGAAGAGTTATTTATTGAGATTGAAGGAGCGCCAATAGCTGGAGAGGAAGGGGGAAAGAACTAAAGAAACTCATGTCAGTTCCGAGACATGAATTATGTAGTTAATTAGTGTATAAAAGCAGACACATGGTTAATTCATTCAAATGATTGGTATGTGAAATTATATTACCACTTATAAAAATAAAAATAAAAATATATTATATTACCACATAAAAATTATATTGCCAATATAATTCTTAATAAATTATAAATTCAAAATTGAGTTAGAGATCATAATTAATTATATATATAATATTAATTTATTAAAAATTATATTTTTGAATAATTAAAAAATTAAATATCTAATTATTAACATTTTTGGCATATAGTAAAATAGAAATGCATTATATCATCATATATATATATATATATATATATATATATATATATATATATAACAGTTTTAATGGTTACATCTCCAAGGATAATTAGTGTTTTTATAACTAAATAATAAATGTTTATAGTTTTCAATGTAAATATTAATTGCAAATTAAAATAATTAGAATTGTTAGATTTTTAATCGAAAAAATGAAAGTACAGTAACCATGATAGGTAAAAATTGTAATAACTATTAAAACCTCATTCATATATATGTGAGTATCGCTTTCAGAGTTTGTTTAAGATGATAGCTCATTATATTTCAAATTTAGAGTTTATGTGATATGATAATTTGTCATTTATTCAGCTAATTATTTTATGAATAAGTAATTAAAGACATTATTAATTTGACTTATAAAATTACCTATTTAGAAAATTGTACATAAAAATAAAAATATATTAAAAAATTACACGATAGACAATTCTACAATATAAACTAAAAAATAATATGTATATAATATTTATTTAAGAAAAATTTATTATTTATTTGTATAATCAATATTTAATTTATTAATTTTTATAAATATATTTTAATAATCATAATCTACGTTAATGTATATATTATTGATTAGTAATTATTTAATAAAAAATAAATATTATCTAAAAATGAATTTAGGAGGATATATATATATATATATATATATATATATTGATTTGCAACTATGTAGCGGTCCAATATTTTCAATATAAGCATAGATAATTTAATTAAATAAATGAGGAAAAGAAGTTGAATTAAATACAAAGTTTTGACTCGTCTAACCTCACCACGAAAATAAATTAAGAAATTATATGGGTGGAGAGGGATATCCATGGTTGTTTTAGCAGCTTCCACAAAGTGATAATGATGTGATCCACTTAACGATCACCAGCTAATACTTTATGTTTCTCGAAGTGGAAATACTATTCCTTTTCTCTCTTTTCCCCTTCTTTTTAGGAAAAAAAATTTAAAAATGGAGCATATTCAGCAACCATATGTTAAATATATCCAATAAAATATAAATGCGATGCCCATTATTTGTTAATTAATTAAATTGTTATTGATTAATTAAGTTATCTTAGATCCTTATTGATTCTTTCACTTTTTGTGCTTTTTTTATTTAATTAATTAAATTAAATTGTTATAAATGCGATCCCTTTTTTCATTTATTCACTCAAGAAATAAGGACAAATTTTAATAATTGAAGAAAAACTTATCTGCATCAATGTATATATATATTCAATTAATAGGATAATTACATGTGATTATAAATGTTTTTACATTTTTTTAAAAAACATTGATTTAATGATAAATCCATTAATGAGTTATGAATATATATTTTGTGTCATAAGGATATATAATATAATATTCACTTTACATTATAAAATCCTATTGTTTACTCTCACTCTCTTTTTTTTTTTTTTTTTTCTCATTTGAATTTCTTTCATTTACGACAGTAAAAAAATGTCATTAGCCTTGCATGATTAATAGTAGTCTAATTTTTTCCCTTTTAATTATTTTTATATTCTGTCCTTTAATTTATTTCAATAAATTGTTTATTTATTTAGATCTATTTTTCAGTAGTAGTCTAATTTTTCCCATTTAATTATTTTTTTATTCTTTTCTTTAATTTATTTCAATAAATTTTCTATTTATTTAGATTTATTTTTTCAGATATGTCAGATATACACATTTATCACATTTTTAGTGGAGTTCTTAGTTTTTGTCCCTAGATGTAATATATTTGAGATTTTCTTGTTTACTTTATGGTGGATCTTTACGAGAAATTCATTTGAAAGTTTTATTCTAATTATATGCCTTTTTACATTTATATATAATTGCATAATTCAAGAAGTGCTAGTATTGAAATCTACAACAAATTTACGTTCAAAAATTATAAAATTAGAACTAAAGAAAAATAATATATATTGAATAATAGTTAAATAAATATTATTGAGTAGAGTATGCATATCATTAATTAGCTAAATTTAAAATTTTGTCAATTTGATTATACATTTTAACGTGAGATTTCTGTTATTTTTCTTAATGTTAAATTTTATTTGTGAAATTTTTTTATTGTCAAATTTTGTATCTTGATATTCTTTTATATTTTTAATTAACAGTTATTCTATTTATTATTAAAAAATTAATTGCATTAAAATCTAAATGATGAGCTCCTGTATTAGCACTTCCTGACACATGCGAGAAAAAAAATGGAAGGGTTGCAATTAGGATAAACTTTTTTATCAAATTTATCCTGAACTTGCATTATTTTATCAAAATTACCCATGATCTTATACTATTTTATCATAAAAGTTATTTTTCGTCAAAATTACTCTCAATCTTATATTATTTCGTCATAAAATTGGTTGGAGGAGACATTAACTTTGGAATAACAAGTGGATGAGATAAAAACTATCCTCCAATCTCTATCGAACTCTTCTGATGGGAAGAATTTTGCTATGGTCCCTACTTCTGCAGGACTTCTCACCCCATGAGTAGTCTTTTTGCATATTATTATACTCATGTTTAACTTATTTCTCCTAGTATTTGCCGTAATTGGATGAACAAGTAGAATTATTATAAGATCGGAGGTAATTTTAATGAAAATGACTTTTATGATGCAATAATATAAGTTCAATGGCAAATTTGATGAAAAAAAATTCATTTTGTCATTTATTATCGCTTTAAGACAAATTTATAGATTTTTTTTCAATACTTTAGTCGATGCAGCTACGAGGAAGGTGTGCTACGTAGTCAATGACAAGGCCAAAATTGGGCCAAATACATAAGTTGCACCTTCAATTTTTGGCGAAATGTTAGTTTAACACTTTTCTTTTGATTTTAATCAATTTAATACTTTAATATTTATTTTTAGTATATTGCATATCGAAGTTTTTATTTTTCTCTAATTAGACATGTAAAAAAAATTGCAAAGATGCATGCTTCTACGCGAATGTCACGCGTCTAACTCTTTTCAATAAAAAATATATATTTGCTCTCTCCCTTAACTATACAATTTCTTCTTTAATTACTTTTACAATCCTAATTATTTTTTAAAATCAAATAAAAAGTTTTTTAATTTCTATTCACTCATTCTATTTTCTTCATATTCATACAAAATAAATTAATTCCAAGGAACTTTATTCATTGAAATCATTCTTTATCGTCTGCAAATTCACTAACCTTTGTAAATTCAAGATCCATTTTTGCCTTCTCGACATTCATGCACTTCTTAGAATCTTTGCGTCAACTACGAAAATGATTTGGGATCTTTGAGTTTGGTTCCGTAAATCAACTCCTAGTTTGGTTCCGCAGCTTTTGTAGAGTAAGATCTTCATAATCTAATTGACTCATCATAAGAGATAGGAAGACACAAACACAGGTGAGAGGGAAGATTACATTTTGATAAGGAATTGACATAAATTTGAGATATGCTTTTGTCTTTGTTATTTTTGTGATCAAAATCACTTTGATTATTCGACTAGAGGGGGGAAGATCTATCCCTTCTCCACTAGATGAAAGTAGATGATCTTGTAGGGTGAATGAATCAAAGAGAGGAAAACTTCTTGTTGGACTAGGATATTTAATCCTAAGTTTAGAACCTCTTTTGATTTTGACAAAGGAGATTGATCATTAGTAATATTTTATTAAGTTTTGATTTTGCAGAAATATAAGTCTCTCAAGTTAAGGTCCAATTGTCACAGTAGAATTCGCGGTCCGAGTCGCACCGGAGTCGAGACCGCAATTTTCAAAGAACTCCAAATGAGAATCAATTTCACAATCGGAGCTTGACAAGTGTTCTAGGAAGTCATTGGGAGTCAAAAATCGCGAAGGCTACATGTTGGTAGCGACCGCAATTTGAGAAATTAATAATGCAGATTTTTGACAGACTGATTATCGATTAGAATCGCGGTCTGCACAAATGTATTAGCGATCGCAA
>CATIWR010184069.1:0-21682 GCA_949677035.1 Omphalea diandra | reverse complement strand
ATACATAAATGTACAACTTTCAAGTTTGGACAATCATCAAATTCTGAATCTATGGCCATCAAATACTTGGAAAACAGATTCAAAAGAAAGGTGGGTTTCACTCCGGTACAGAGTCAGTCCCAATCAATGAGCCATAACTCTTCCCACACAACAAATCAATCAAAACCGGTTTTCAGGTGTTTAGAGAGAATATAACCATAAAAGTTTCATGTTTTGCACTCTGTCAAAATCAGAATATAAAGTCATCAAAATATAACAAAACAGAAGACTGAGATAATCTCGGTTTGGAATTGACCTAGTCCTGATGAAGAGGTCATATCTCTTCACACACACAGAATCAAGTAAAACTGTTTCATATGAATTTATATGAGACATAAGGCTACAACTTTCATGTTTTTCACTTTTCCCAATTCCTCTTCTAGGCTTATGAAATAATGGGTGAAAAATTATGCTCTAACAGCAAAATCAACAGAATCAGCTCTTATTCTTTTGGTTTATAACTTCCATCCAAGAGCTCTACTTCAATTACTCCATAATTCTCACTAAGCATGCATGATTAACATGTCATGAGAGGTTAATTCCAGTTGAGAAGAAGATAAATTACTTACCTATTATCCCATAATTGGAAAACCTTAAGCAACCCACTATTCTCCCTCTCTTCTTCTTCTTCTTCTTCTTCTTCTTCCTTTGCTCTCTCTTTGTTTCTGGTATAACCCACGTTTTTCCCCTCCATTCTGACCCTGATTAGTAGATATAAACTTATTATAATAATATAAAATCATGGTGTTTCATTTCCATTGGTTGGAATGCCACTTTTCTTCTTTTAGTCCCTCTTCTTCACTCCTTAAGCACTTCCATCCATCTCCTAATTCCTAGATGCTCCTTATACTTTTATTTAAACTCTAAAACACCATTATTTATGATACTATAACATGCACACAACATGAAATAATTTGTCATATAATTATGCCAACATTGCATATATGTTCAAGTATCCCAAATGCAACGGTGCCATTGTCATTGTCATGTTTTTACAATTCACATGTCTAAATAATTATTTATCCTATGCATATGTTCATGTGAGATTTCATATAGTTTGTGCAATGAATATATTCATGTGATCATGCCAATGAATAGGAATAGGGATGTTACAAAATATATCATGGTTGATGAGATATTGCTCTTTCTTTTTGACTAATTCTTAATGTGTTGAAACTTGCTCACCCTGAGATTGATTATTTATTTTGGTAACTGTATAGACTAAATTAAACAATATGCAAAACATGAAAAATGTTTCTTTATCTATTTTGTAACTTTTGGTAAATCATTTTTGCAATTTTATTTGTACAATTTGATATATGCCCAAGATTGTAAGATTTGATTAGGCTGAGATCCTATTACAATAGTACATAAATAAAAAATTCAACATATTTTCTATAGGCCTTATATTGACCTAAGTTTTGAATATATTAATCATTATGTGTCTAGTTTATGTAGAAAAATAATCAAGTTATTTGGATAAGTATATCAAGAGTTATTACTGTGAGAGTGTAGAAATGTTAGGTTGTCAAACAAGAATAATAAGCTTAAATACTAGGTCCATTTGCATGAAACATGACCATAGTTGCATACCATGCATGCAAACTCAGTTTGACATTTTATAATGATATAAGTATCAAATGTTAGGATCTCAACACAATGATTAAGTCCAAGAGAGAGGACCAAACCTACCATAATGGTTGGTTGCATCAAAGGTGAGTAAAAGCCATAATTAGATTCTAATGTGTTTATGTGATGATTTTATGATATTATTGTGTTCTATTAGATGTATATGTGATTGAATTGTGACATTTTACATGTGAATACAAGTCAAGTGAGAATTATATGATCTTGTTGATTACTTAGTATACCATTGAAATGAACACTTGCATATGGAACTAAAAGGATGTTGTGAGTAGCTTGTCAAACACTTGTAGATCACTTGGAAAATGGATTAATATATCTTATTGGCACATGTTATTGATCAAATGATTCACTTATTATATGTTGTCTAGCAAAGTCAAATGTCACTTGAATCACATGAATTCTCAGGAGTAATGTTTTCATTGTAAGGTTGGGACAAAATCAATCTATTGCATTATAGTCAATCTTTATACTTGTAATGTATCATAATGATATATGATTATTGGTTGTGCCATAAGAATTTGATTATCATTTTTATTCATTTAGTTACAACTCACCAAATTACAATTATGGTTTTTAGATACTAAAGCATAAGGTTTGGGTATTTTAGAGCATAAACTTTTGCATATAGATGCATGGAACACATGTTATCAGCTAAATTCCAACTCTCTCTCTCTCTCTCTCTCATTATGTCATATACATATACCTAGAAAGGAATTAGTTTGTGGTCCCTAAGCTTGAACATTAGTTAACATATATGTGCATTAAATAAACATTGGATTGTGTATGAACGATGAGTTAACCTTTTTGCATATGAATTTTTTGACATGAATGCCATGATTAATAAATGATAATGGTTGTTATAGTAATCGTCAAGGTTTTTCACTTGAACAAGTGGAATCTTACTTGCGACTCTTTCCTTTTATCAACCAATGAAGGATTAAGAGGATATGGGGTTTTTACATTGGTAATAACCCCAAGGAATGGCACATCTTTTATCAATGGGGGATCCTCTAAACTTCATGCAAATTCAATGCCCTAAGTTTGAATTATAGTCATCAGAGGACTAAGGCGAGATAACACATTGGTATCTTCCCTAATAATTATGGAGTCGCCACTCGACTTTTATCAGGACAAGAATCTAGGGAATGCCAAATTTGAACCTAAGTTAAGTCAATTAGAAGGCTTATTCCATCTTCACCTTATAAAAGATTAGGTTCGAAAATTGGTTATGGCTGAGGGAAAAGGTTAGGCACCCCCAAACTGCCTAGATATTAGTATACCACCTTCGAGCATCTTTTGTTCACTTTTGAAATTTTAATCATGTTGTTAATAAGTCCAATTGAACAGTCCTAAGCATGCCTCTAGCGCAACTAAGCCAATCAAATAATCTCATCACTTCAAAATGGGAGAAGGTCATGTGACATGGCATAGTGGTTAACGTGCTTCTCATTCATACATCCATAATCATCTCAAAAGGGGATGGGGATCATGTGACATGGCATAGGCTTATCATGTATAATATAATCATCTATCTATCACATGCATATTTTGTCATTCATGACTATCAAAGATGGTTATTGAGACCATCATCAATGGTTTAAATCAAATAAACACCTACACCACAAAAAAAGTACAAGTTAGAAACTATAGCAAGTAGGCAAATAAAAAAATAAAGAAAGTAAATAAAATCACTAGCCATCTTGCCATATCTCTAAAGCTAAGGTACCTAATCATGCATTTAAGTCCATAATTAACACATCCCAATATCACATGAGGAATAACATAAAATCAAAACCAAATACATACATCATAAAAGTAAGAAATCATAAACATGCAATGAAAAGCATTTTGAGGAAATTTCAAGGCTTAAGGCAAGCTCATCACAAAAAAGTGATTTTAGGGTTGATGCATCCTCTCTCTCATTGCTTAAAAAGAGCAAGGCATCCATGTGCTTTGCTAACCATCACAAAGGTTAGAATACACCTTAAAAGGAAGGAAATTTAATGGCCTCAGCAAAACAATAACATTTTTGGAGCTACATGACTATTTTAAGACTCTTAAGGTCCTAAGAACCCCAAGTTCCTCACTTGTTCACTATCGAAAAAGGTCCAAGCAGAAGCTAAAAAACATCATTTAACTAAAATATGAAAGAACATAAGGTATTAGTATAAAATAAACCATAAAAACCGCTAAAAAAATATTCAAAACTCCATTTTTGAAATGAGTAAGGGTCCTAGGATACTAGATTTATCTTATTCTACCAATATACTCATAAAAAATAATGAAAAGTAGTTTTGCAAAAAGGAAATATGGATGAGAAAGAAGGAGTTTTACAAAACTAGTTCCAGACATATTGGGTTGTACAACCTATAATAAAGGTTGTACAACGCAAAAAGAGGGTTGTACATCCTACTTCAAGGCTATATAACCTTCATTTTTTGGGTTTTGAAAATGAACAAAAAGAAAATAGGGGAAGAAAAAAGAGGGGCAGGGGGATCTCCTAGATGCCTTAGTTTTTCCATTGCCCTTAAAGGTTAATAAGTTTAATATTTTCCTCCACAATGCTATGGGGGATGCAAGATGTAGTCTCAAAGCCTTATGAACTACCTTGGGTTCTAGTGTATTAGAGTAAAGTGTTTGATTTTTGGAGAGTTAGGGCTTTGAACTAGGATTTTGGTTAAAGTAACCTGTAGGTTGTCCAAACCTCTTTCTCCTCTTCAAATGAGGAGTTTTTTTTTTATATATATAGGAGAACAAGGGAGCACAAGAGCCATAAATGATTCTGATTACACCATGTTTATGTCTAATCATAGAGAATAAGGTGAATCTTTTAGGATTTTAGGTTTACATGCATAATGTATAACCAAGGTTCGACTATACATCCATCCATTGGGATTATATAACCCTAACGATTAAGGGGAGGGGGAACCAATTTTAGAAGGTTCTAAAATCTAATGTTTATAGTTTGCTCCTGCTTTGTGTAAGGTTTAAAACATCATTTGAGAAATGACTATTTGAAGAAGTCACATCAAAGTAACATAAGAAATGTAAACATTAGTAAGGATACTAGAGGATATAATTCTTCCACAACTCCTCGAGTAGGTACTAATGTTTATTTTGACAGTTTTCTAGTAGGTACCAATACATTTTTTGTGCTTCCAACAACTCTTTAGCAGGTCTTGAATTCCATTTGGTAGCTTTTCTAGTAGGTACCAAGTGTTGTAATATCTTTGGTGGTCACGGTAATCTTCTTATAGCCATTGATTTTTTGAATTTTTTGCAAGTTCTTTGGCCCTTCTAGCTAGCGGTTATTACTTAACGATGTCTCTTAAGGTTGATCTTAAATCATTTTTGCCTTTCTGGCATGTCAAAGATGATTTGGCACTCTTTGAGCTCTTCTTGCTACTTTGGGGGATCATTTCTATTATAAGGTAGTGGGTTTGGGCTTTGATGCTGTGGAAATGCTTTTATAGGTTCAAATACTTTTATGATGTCAAATCTTTTGTTGGAAATCTCTAGGAAGTTTTAAAAGAAGTTAAGCTTGTAGATGGAGGGTGTTTTAGTAATTTGACTAATGATTTTGAAAGATCAAATTGCCTTCTGGATGTTATGGCAGTAATAAGGGCATTTTGGTAATTTGGTTAATAACTTAGGTGCCAAATGATCTCTTTGGGACTTTGATAAGGTTAAAGGTACTTTGATGATTTACTTGGTAGTTTGGTCCTTATGATTATTTAGGAGTAATTTAGGAATTGCGCTTGAAAAGCTAGGAAGAAAATTGGGTTTGCGTGGCTTAAGGAAAGTTGGGCTTAAAAAAGGGCAATTGGGTGATTAAAAGGTAGGATCAAGGTTTGAGAGGTTGGATTGGGCTTACCAGCTCTTAATGGTCTATATGGACCAAGGGCGGCTATATAGACCACTTGACGCAACCTTATTCCATAACATAGAGTTTAGTATGGACAAACCATTCCATAACATAGAGTTTGGTATGTATAGACCACCTTAGGTTATACAGACCTGCCCTACTATATAAACTCCCTTTTAATAGCAATGGGTTATTCGTGAATTCCATTTTCTCTTACTTCTTTCTCTTACTTAAAACTCTCTACACTTAGCTTATAAGTTTCCTTTGCTTTTGGAGGACTGCACCATGGTCAAATATTGTGACAACGAGATGTTTGACATTCAGGAAGAGTTTTTCAATGAAGGTGCTACCACATGTATTGCCATGGAGTAGTTGCGATTGCAGTGGGGTTTTAATAGGGCGAGCCTACTAGTGAATCTGACCATGAAGATTATTTTGATTGGCTTTCCTTTCCTTGGTAACACACCGATAGTTTATAACCTTTACTGTCACCTTACAAGAGCCACCTCAGGAGTGGTAGGCATTATTCATTTTCCTCTCCATTATTATTTATGTTTTTCATCTTCTTTAACACTATAGATTTTAGATACTATCCCAAAACTTTCTCTTGCTTGCAAATACTAGGTTAGTTTCCAATAATATTTTGGGATAGCTTTCATGACACTAACCTCTTATTTTTAGCAAAATATATTTTTTGTCTACTGATGTGATTTGTTGCCTTGGTTTGCATCATGTATGTTTTATTCTTGTAGTCTATATGAAAGAAAAATAGCAAAATTATTTCATAAAATATCATGTGAGAGATTAGGGAACATTCCTGGAATAATAAATAATAATTTATTTTATTTATTATTGATCTATCTTAATTGATTTCAGACTAAGCCATGATGGCTTGGTGATATTTTACTTGCCATCGCTAAATTGGACTTATGGTTATAATTAATTGAATTCTATTTTATTTACATAAGTTTGGTGGAGCATTTATAGCCCACATCCACTAAAGAGACTATAAAATTATCCTTAAATCTCTAAGTTGTGCTAGGCAGATTTTGCATTAAAAGCGTGTCAAGTTAAAGTTGCGATCGCTACTCTCATTTTGCAGTCGTGAATTTTCAATTTGCACTGAGGAGCCAAAAATCATAGTTGAGAACCCGATTATGTGTCTAACGGCTAGTCCACATGTCCTTCATCCTTTGGTTGTCCAAGAAATATAGTCGTTGTGTTTAAGTAACTATTTAAAATTCGTGGTCAAGAGTTAGCTTTGTCTTGGGTGCGACTGAGACTACGAATTCCTCTGTTGGTGAGGAAACTTCAACTTCTTGAGTAGTAATTATGGCCAAATACTCACCCTCTTTATTTTTTATTTCCAACGATTGCCTTGGACACTTGGCGTGTTGTAGTTGTGGTTATGGTTCCCTCTTTTGTCATTATGAAATTTGCAGTTGCGACTTCAGATATGAATGCCACCGTAAATTACTCTGTGATTCAACCAAGGCTTTTTTTACTAAATTTTGGCTGCGAATTCGCCTGCAAATTCCTCTGGCCTAGCTCCATCTCTTTTTGTAGCAATGTCATGGTCACGATTTAAGGTATACCGACCGCGAATTTGGATGTTTTTCTAAAAGATAGAGATTTTGACTTTCATCCAACTTCTAATGAAAATAACTCTTATAAAGTGCAAAACAATACTTGAACAAAAGCATTAAACTGATCAATCTCCATTGTCAAGATTAAAAAAGGCTTATGACATAGGTTTAACCAACCTAGTCCAACAATCTCCCCTTTTTAGATTTCAGCAACTTAGATTGTTTGTAAAGAAAAATAAATGCATGAGTTGTGAGGTCAGAATGGTCTATGATCAAATAATCAAAGGATTATAGACAATGATAAAAAATTCTAACTTGTTCCCCCGCAACTTTCCTTTTCCTATGCATAATACTCATTTTCTTTCAATATGCTATTCTCTCTCCCTTTGGCAAGATCAAAAAGAGGGTAAAGAGTTAAAAAGTGAAAGAGATGCATAAATTGAGATTGAATAATCATAGAGGGCAAAATAACAAAGATAACATATAGATTGCAATCACATAAGATATGCGACATTGAATTACATAAACAAACACTTTTATTTATATAATAATATGTGGGATCAATAGTTTTTACATAAAGAACTTAAAGACAACACAAAAAAGAAGCAAAAACCCTAAAGACAATATAAAAGACAAGAGAATTGTCATCATCTATAGAATTGTCTTGTTCCTTATTATCTCATCTACCTTCAGCTTTATACCCCTCCTTAACCTCTTGGTTGTCCTCCTCTTTTGGTGTATCCTCCCAATCCTCAAAATCTAGAATATGGCAAGGAGGAGCACCTAATTTCTCCTGTAAGTCCACCAAGTCACTATATAGATGGGAGAGGAGAAATCGTCTCTTCATCATCCTCATTATTTTATCTAATTTCTTATTAATGGAGGTAAGAGAGATTTTGATTTTGGCTTAGGTTGGGGAGGTGGAACAGGTTGAGCAGCCTCTTCAATGACAAACCTTTTTCTTTTAGGGGATTATGAAGATTCTAGTTTCTTGGCTCCAAAAGCACCCAAAGTATATGTGTAAGAATCAAAGTGAATAGCTTTTGCAATGATGAGGTAGGGGATGTCCAAAAATTTTTTGGAAGGGAGAAGCTTTTTAGTGATAAATTTTTCATTTTCCTAATTAAGAGCACCCACGAATCTGTAGATGGCAGTTACATAGGAAGGAAGAAGAAACTGACTCTTTGGTTTAGTGCTGATGTGAATCAATTGATCCATAAGATAGCGACTAGTTTGTATGGTTTGTTTTTGATAAGCTAGAAAATGAAAGCAAGATCCTTTTAGGATACCTTTTGATTACCATCACTTATTGTATTAACGAAGAAAGTGATGATATGATGAAGTAACGAAAAAGAGAGGGTTCAGATGTATTTGGCTAAGGAGGTTTTAGAGTCGTGTTTGGTCTTGATGGAAATTCCAGACCAAAATTCTGAATAGATGACATCAAGAGCGGAGATGATGAACAAAATGTCATCATTGACTTAAAGATTGAATAGATTGGAAAGTTGTTCGAAGGTGATAAAAAAAGGGTATTTCAAACTTTAAAATACTAACTCATATTGGTCGATGTGAGATTCCACTCTTTGACTTAGAGTCACGGTACATATGAATTCATGCATGATTTCCTCATGTCCTAGCTCGTCATGAAAAATGAATTCGTTCCATCCCAGGTTTGAAAGAAATGCATGGATCTCCTCCTTGATTCTTAGCAACATAAGAAGGAAAGTGGAAGGGATTTTGTTATGTAAAATGATATTGGAAGCATTTGCTTGGTACCTATCTTTTTCTTCTTTTATTATCCATTTCATTAAGTGTAGAGTCGATGGTCTAGAAGGTTGTGTCACTGCCTTCCCCTTCTTTGCTCTTGAAACTTTCATATGGGCCATTTGTGAATGAAGAAAGCTTGAAAGGTTTTGAGATTAAGGAAGAATAGAGATGAAGAGAATTGGTAGGAATGAATAGAAATGCTATTTGAGGGGTTTATATAGGCCAGAAAAGGGTGTGAAAATGGCTAAAAATTGTTAAAAATGAATTAAATGAACGAGTGCAATCGGTTGGCAATCAAATCACTTAAATGTGTGACAATTACCCAAAGTCATGACTATTAATTTTGAAAACTATGAATAACAAACAAAATCCTCAAGAAATGACACGTTCAATGGTTAAAATATTAAAATTTGAAAAAATTTATAGTGAATATTAAAAGTCGCGACCACAAATTGATGATTGATAGTCGAATGACGAGTACCTGTAATTTGTTACCATGAACTAATAAATAGCCACTGCGAATTATAAGTCCGAAAAGATAAGATTTGACTATCTAAACTGTGATCTACTTAATTTATTGATGTCTAATTTATGCAAATTAGCATATAGAGGCACAATTACACAAAATTAAGACATCCAAAGAGATAAACATCACATATATCACATAAAGCAATCATTCAACATGAAATAATGCAACATATCAAAATGATATAATTTTTCATTTAAGGGAGCTTCCAACAAGCATGGCTCTAACTCTAAGAAAATGATGCCTAATGTCTATATGTTTGCTCCTAGAATATTAGACGGATTTTTGGAAAGATTTATTACAATAGTGTTGTCACATTTGATGGGAATGTGATCAACAACTTTGCCAAAATCCTTTAATTGTTGTTTCATCCAAAGGACTTGGGTGCAACAATAATCGGCAACTACAAATTCAACTTCAGCAGTGGATAAGGCAAATGAAATTTACTTCTTGCTAAACCAAGAAACTAAACATTCTCTTATAAATTGGCAAGTTCCATAAGTGCTCTTTCTATCTAAAAGACTATCAGCATAATCCGCATCTGAATAACCTATGAGGCTAAATGAAGAATCTCTAGGATACCACAAACCTAAATGCAATGTGCCATGTAAATATTTGAAAATCCTTTTAACATCATTCAAATGAGATTCTTTGGGACAAGATTGAAACCTAGCATAGATATATACACTAAACATTATATCAGGTCTAGAGGTAGTAACATAAAGAAAAGAATTGATCATACCTTGATATCTCTTTTCATCAATCGATTTGCCTGATTTATCCTTATCCAATTTAATGGTAGCATTAATTGGTGTTTTTGCTACTTTACATTCTTCCATGCCAAATTTATTGAGAATGACCTTTGTATATTTTGGCTTGGTTGATGAAGATCCCTTTCTTGGTTTGCTTGATTTATAGACCAAGGAAAAACTTGAGCTCTCCTATCATGCTAATCTCAAATTCCCTAGTCGTAAATTTAGCAAAATCCTCATATAGAGATTCATTAGTAGCACTAAAAAATGATATCATCAACATAAATTTGCATTATTAATTTATCATGATTTTGCTTTTTGACAAATAAAGTTGTGTCAACCTTCTACTTTTCAAAATCATTTTGCAAAAGAAAATAACTAAGCTTTTCATACTGAGCTCTTGGAGCTTGTTTCAAACCATATAAGGCTCTATTCAATTTAAAAACATAATTTGGAAAAGTAAGTGATTCAAAACTAGGAGGTTGTTTAACATAAACTTCATCCTTAATAAAACCATTTAGAAAAGAACTTTTGACATCCATTTGAAATAGATTGAAATTCATGTGATATGCATATGCCAAAAGAATACCAATGGCCTATAACCTTGCTACGGGGGCATATGTTTCATTATAGTCAACGCTTTCTTCTTGGTTGTAACCTTTAACAACCAATCTAGCCTTATTTCTAGTGATGAATCCTTGGTCATCTAAATTATTCCTAAACACCCATTTGCAACCTATAATTGGGTATTCCTTAGGCCTAGGAACAAGTTCCCATACATTGTTTCTCTCAAATTGGTTGAGTTCCTCTTACATAACTATCACCCAACTCTTATCAACAGGATGATCAATAGATTTTGGCTTAAATTGAGAAACAAAAATAAGATTATTTTCAAAAGTATTGAGTTGAGATCTAGTACTTACACCCTTTAAAGTATCACCAATGATAAGGTCTTTGGGGTGATGCTTGAAAAATCTCCAATCTTTAGGAAGATCTTGGTTTAGTGATTTCACTTGTTGATGTTGAGCATCCTTATCTTCTCTTAATGAGTTGCTTGCATCATGGTCCTCATTTTTTCTCTTGTAGTATGCTCCAAATCTAATTTCTCAAAATCACCTACAAGATCAACGAAAAAACCTTTCCCAAGATAAAGCTTACTAGATTCATTACACACAATATTCATAGACTCTTCAACTACTATTGAACTTTTATTAAAAACCCTATAAGCTTTGCTAGTGGTGGAATAACCTAAAAAGATGCATTCATTAGTTTTTGAATCAAATTTCCTAAGATTATCCTTGGTATTCAAGATATAGCCCTTACATCCAAAAACTTTTAGGTATGCTAACTTAGGCTTTCTACCTTTCCATAGCTCATAAGAAGTTTTATTAAGAATGGGTCTTTTGAAAACTCGGTTTGTAATATAACATGAAGTATTGATAGCTTCAGTCCAAAAGTAATTCGGTAAAAAATACTCATTGAGCATAGTTCTAGCCATCTCTACTAGTGTCTTATTTTTCCTCACCATTTTGTTGTTGTGTTCTTGGAGTTGAAAAGTTATGAAAAATCTCATTCTATGAGCAATAAGATTCAAAAGACTCATTTTGAAAATTTTTTCCATGGTCACTTTTTATGGAATTAATGAAGTAACCCTTTTCATTTTTAATCCTTTTTGCAAAACTTTTAAAAGTATCAAAAGTATCATGCTTGTGAGCTAGAAAAGACATCGAAGCAAACCTAAAGTAATCATCAACTAGGACTAGTGCATAATATTTTCCACCTAAGCTAGCACTCCTAGTAGGTCCTATAAAGTCCATATGAATTAATTGAAGAGGTCTGGATGTACTTACAATATTCTTAGCTTTGAAGGAAGATTGATGTTACTTCCTCATTTGGCAAGGACCACATGTCTTGTCTCTAGAGAATCTTAGCTTGGGAAGACCTTCCACTAGTTTTCCCTTTGATAAGCTTTGTAAGAGCTCCATGTTAACATGTCAAAGTCTTTTATGCCATAACCAAGCTTCATTACTAAGAGACATAAAACACTTAAAAGATTGATTAGCCAAATTGTCAAAGTCAATTAGATAGGTATTGCCCTTCCTTTCACCCTTGCAAACTGCCTTTTATCCACCAAAGTGGTAACTCAACATTCTCTAAGGTCAAAGGTGGCATTATTTCTTTTGTCATATAATTGACTTACACTAAGCAAGTTATGTTGTAAACCATCAAGAAGTAAAACATCATTAATTAAAGAAAAACCATTCTTACCAATGGTCCTAATGCCAATTACCTTACCCTTAGCATTGTTTCCAAATGTGAGATTGCCACCCTCTTCCTTTAGGGCCATAAATAGCTTTTTATTGCCTATCTGTGCTTTAAGCATTCGTTATCCACATGCCAATCGTTTGCTTCATTGGTGGCTGCCAAACACCCATACACATCACAAGTAAATCATCTTTGCTTTGGTACCCAAACATACTTGAGTCTTAGAGGATTAGGTTTTAAAAGATCTTCCAACTTAATGAGTGCCTTCGTAATGTAGCAATAAACATTTATGTGTCTATAGTTCATACAATAGTGGCATTAGAGCTTAGACCTATGTGTCTTTCTTCTATGTTTTGCCTTGGTATGAGTGGGGAATTTCCTCACACTAATATGATGTGTGTGTGAGCATGAACATGTATGAATGGGTGTAGGACTAAATTTTTTATGTGTGTTTGAATGTGCATGCCTTTTATTGTACATGTATGCATGGTTGGCCTTCTTAGAATAGACTTAGGGCCTTGTTGCACCTTTCCTTTGCCCTTAGGCAATGGTGGTTTAGTGCTTTGAGCAATTTTCTTTCCAACAACCTCAATACTTGATGTTTGAGATATTGAGGCCTTGATGAATGCTATGAGTGAAGGTGTAGAATAAGGCATTCCATTAAAGCCTAGACCATAAGGGAGGTCTTTGTGGTACAATAAATGTATCCAAAGCTTATTTACCTTTGTGGAACTTAGAAATAAAGTTTCTAAGCTCAATGACTTCACCTTTCAATGAGTCATTTTCCTTTCTTAATGAAGTTAGAGATGAAGATGACTTAGATAGCCTCTCCATAGACTTATTGAGTTCTTCATTTAAAGCCCTCAATTCACTTACAAGACTATTAGGGATTTGAATTCATCCATTAATTTAGTTAGCTTCTTCTTATAAGTTTTCATTTGTGACTTATCACATTTCATGGTGAGAGCTTCTAAAAGCACATCATCTTTTTCATATAATTCATTAAATTCATAATAAGAGTGACGTAAAGTGCTTACCTCATTAGATGAATCCTCTTGAGCCATGAAGTATAGATTTGTACCCTCTTCATCTTATTCACTTGAGCTATCATCGCAATTGGTTTTGAAGTTTTTTCTTTTTTCTTTGTCCCCTTTCTTTTTCTTTTTTTTAACTTAGGGCAATCATATTTGATGTGGCCTTGCTTGCCACATTCATAACAAGTGACATCATTTGATCTTTCTTTGGGAGTTAGAGTTGCTTACTTGAAGTTCCTTCTTTATTTTCTTATTCTAATAAGCTCCTTAGTTCTTCTTGAAAGCATTGTAAGCTCTTCTTCCTCCTTGTCACTTTCATTTTCACTTGAGGCTACTTCTACTTCCTTCTCCTTTGATGAAGACTTGAGTGCCAAGGTCCTCATTTTTTATTTTACAGATTTTTCTCCTTGACCTTTCATTCTCTTTATTTCTTCATCCTTCTTTAAGTCTAATTCATGAGTTAATAGTTTTCCTATTAGGCTATCTATTGGCACATGTCCTATCTTCAGTTTGGACTATTGGATACTACTTATCCTAGCATTAAATTTTTCAAGAGGTAGAGATTTCAAAATTTTAGAATTTACCTCATGATTGGTGAGAACTCTCCCAAACTTCTTCATTTTGGTGATGATTGCTAAAAGTCTATTTGTCATATTTGTGATGCTTTCTTCCTCCTTCATCAAAAATAGCTACCACTCTATCACATACATCTCAAGTCGGCTAGATTTCAGCAAGGTGGTACCCTCATGATTGTTCTCCAAGGCCTTTCAAATACCATGAGCAGTAAGACAATATTGAACCCTTTTAATTTCTTCTCTTGAGAGAGAACTTATTAGGATTGCCATGGCTTTTTATTTTTTCCATTGGATCTCATATGTGCTTTAACCCACTCTTTTCTATGAATCAACTCTTCACTGCCTTCCACTATATTGGTAGATGGCTTCCACTCATTTGCAATAATATCCTAGAGGTCTACCACATCACTATCTAGATAGATTACCATCCTATACTTCAAATGAGTATAGTCTGTTCTATCGAAATATAGCTTTAGGTGAGTGTGGACTCCTTCCTGTGCCATGATCTTTACTCATATAATTATGCTTCAGAGTGAGACTTGGCTTTAATACCATTTGTTGGTCTAGTACATAAAGAAGGGGGGGGAGGGGGGTTGAATTGGTGGTTGATTGAAAATTAAAAGGAAATTTAAACTGTTTAGGGGTTGATAATGAGAAGAGAATAATCAATACAAAAGGTTTATAATGGTTTAGGTGTTAACAAACCCTACGTCTACTCTCCAATTCTTTGCAATTGGGTATTTCACTCAACTAAACTGGTGTTTTCAAGTTCACATCCAACTTAAACAACTTGTGTTTTATGACTCACACAAAACCCTTACAACCTTGTGTTTTTAGGCTCATACACAACTTATACAACTTGTGTTTTATGGCTCACACAAAACCCTTACACCTTTGTGTTTTTAGGCTCACACAAAAACCTCTCACAAGTGTTTTGGATAAGCTCACACTTCAATCTTTTACAAGAGTTTTAGAATCTAGGCTAACTTTCAACCTACTTACAAAGGTGTTTATTGCTCACATCAAATAATCAACAATAGATAGGGAAAAGTAAAAGAATAAGTAGCAAATTGGCAAGAGTTTGGTTACAGTTAATTGAATTATATTTTATTTACATCAGTTTGGTGGAGAATTTATAACTCACATTCACCAAACAGACGTTACTCTAAAACTATCTTCAAATCTCGAAGTTGTGCTAGGCAGATTTTACATTAAATGCTTGTCAGGCGAAAGTTACAGTCACTACTTTCATTTCACGATCACAAATTTCCAATTTGCACTGAGGAGCTAGAAATTGTGGTAGAGAATCTCGTTCGTGTCTAATGACTAGTCCATATGTTCTTCATTCATTGGTTGTCCAAGAAATATAGTTTTAATTAACTACTTAAAATTCACGAAAACAAGTTAGCTTTGTTTTGGGCGCAATTAAGAATGTGAATTCCTCTATTTAGTGAGGAAACTTCAACTTCTTGAGTCGCAATCGTGACCAAATGTTCACCCTCGCGATTTTTGATTTTCAATGATTGCCTTGGACACTTAGCGTGTTATGGATGTGGCTTTGGCACCCTCATTTGTCACTATGAAATTTATAGTTGTGACCTCATATGCGAATGCCAATGTGAATTCCTCTATGATTCAACCAAGGCTATTTTGATTGAATTATAGCTGCAAATTCGCTCGTGAATTCCTCTAGCCTAGCTCTATCCATTCTTATAGCAATGTTGCGATCGCGATTTAGGGAATACCGATTACAAATTTGGATGCTCTTTTAAAAGATGAAGATTTTGACTTCCATCAAACTTTCAATGAAAATAACTCTTACAAATTGCAAAACAATATTTGAGCAAAGCATTATAAATGATCAATCTCCATTATCAACATCAAAATAGGCTTATGTCATAGGTTTAACCAACCTATTCCAACAAAGGGGTAACACCTAATGGGTGCTTATTGTGAGTAGCTCTTATCCATTCTCCATGTTTTGAAACTTTTAGGTTTTTAGTGCAAAATTTTATTATGGCCTTTGATTATACATTCCAAATGTATGTTGAACCATTTCACCTTTTTGCATCTATACATATGCTTCTTGAAGTAGATTTAAATGATTATAGGTTCAAAAATACTAAGGGAATGTTGTCGAATTTGCTTTGTAGAAAGAAGGTTTGTATAGCCCAGTAAGTGGTTTGTGCATACATGTGTTGGTATGTACAGACTATCAAAGTGGGTTGTAAAGACTTATCTTGCTATTTATAGCTATCAAGCATAAAGCAACCTCATCCATTTCTATCAATACACATATGTGATTCTGCTCTTCAAAACCCCCATTTTTAGCCTCCAAAGCATGGCAAGTGTGTTTGTAAGGTCTCTTCCATCTTAGATATAGTCTAACCTAACTTAGGTAGGTCTTAAGGCTCTCTGCTATCTCTTGTTTATTCATCTGGATGCAGATTTTCTATAGGCTACTTATGACCTATGGGATTCCACTACCCATACTTTCCATTTTAGAGATTCTAAGATCTACCCCTTGCTAGAAGAGTTTAAGGCGATCCTTAATTATTGTGTCATAGTGGTATACCAAATTACACTACCCCAGTTGAATTACCCGTATGTCTAGAAGATAATGGAGCTCTTTAATATGTGGCACAATGAGGTACCCATGTATATGCTAGCAAGGAGAAAATTCTCATGGCTCCTTTTTCCCGCTCTCAACCCTTTTAAGGGTCATGCTTAGGTGGCTCAGGCTCGTATTGTGACAACAATTTTGATGGGCAAGTTCTTAATACAAATAAAAGATGGTGTAATTGATTTGCAAATTCTACCCCTCATTGAGGAAGCTAATTTGGGGAAAACTCCCATCCCAATGTTCCTAGGCGAGACCATTACGAATCTAGATAGAGTGTCCCTTAGTGTCAATGACTCTTTCTCTGTAAGCCCATTATTGCTTCAAGTGTGAATTTTCCTCGCAGCTTATATTCTTGACACTTCATTTTTTTATTTTATCATTTTACTTATTACTTTTTATTGCCCTAATTGTTGCCTAGACCACCCTTGCAGGTTTTCATTCTTATGGGTTACATACTTTTGCTAAAGTTGCCATGTTACATTTTAAACTAACAAGCTCATTATTATTATTTCGCTTTTTTTCTTTTTTCTTTTCTCTTTCTTTTTCTTCTTTTCTTTTTCTTAGATATGGCTACAAGAAAGACTAGGGCTATTAGTTGTAACCACAGTGGATGTAAGGCTCTATTACACTCTGCACCATTCAAACCATCATTCGTCAAGGTCCATTACTACCAAGGTTGAGTAGGCTAGGTAGATGTCTTGCATTACTATCTCTAACATTCGTTAGAGTTGTCCTTAGTGGAACTTCTCGAGTGTTACTATGAAGACTTATGGAGATTGTGCCATCCTTACTGCTTTAGTATCGGGCACGTTTTAGGACCTAGCTCATATGTATCACAAGTTTAGTGCTCTTCAGTTCAAGGTTAAGTTCCTTCTTTCATCAAGAGCCCTTTGTCCCAATGCTTCCTGGACTGGGTTGGGGCTATTTAGACTAGTTGCTACATCTATAACTTTTGTACTAGTAGGGATCCTTATCTTTAGGATGATGAGAACTACATGACATAGTTACGTGATCTTTAGAGCTGTCGACATCACATTAAAGGGTAGTAGACAATGATCTTTCTTAAAAAAAGAGCTTTTACACTTAGTTATAGTTTAAAGAAATGTATTACTAAATTTACTTTAATTATGCAAATGCATTTTCGTTTGATATTGTGCCTAGCAAGAATCATTTACATTTCACACATTACGCATTAATTAAAAACATGATTACTACTTTTAATATTTGCACATTAGATAATTTAATTATCTTGCTTAATGCCTTTGCTTTGCCAATTCCTTCTCTTTTACTCTTGCACTCATCATTATAGCTTAAGTGACTTATAGTTGGTCCCCTACTGGTCAATCGGACTCTTTTGATTTTTACTTTATTTTATATTTTTTATGCTCTAACTTTTGCCTAAGCCATCCTCTCGATTTTTTGCCTTAGCGAGCTTTTTCTTTTTTTATATTTTTTTATATTTCATACCCTAATTTTTGCCTAATCTGCCTTTTTTTTGAGTTTTTGACTTAGCTGGCTAATTTTATTTTTCTCTCACATCACACAAAGTACCTTTTTAGCTTATCTAGAGCTCATTGAACTCATTCCCATCCATATATAATAATTTCATTACACCACTTGAATAGATTTGTTTGACCACATAGGGACCTTCCCTATTTGACTTGAATTTCCCTTGAGGATCCTAAACCTGGGGCCGAACTTTTTTTAGCATTAAATCATCGACCTTTATCATATTTGACTTGACTATCTTGTAAAATTTATGAGCCATTCTAGCCTAATGTAATTGAAAGTGGTATAGAGTTTTAATTCTTTTCCCATCCAACATATCTAGCTACTCAAATGTGCTTTTCACCCATTAGTACCTAGGAACTTCTATGTTAGGCTAGGTTGGTCACTCCTAAGTCAAACCTCTTTTTTAATATTGATAATAATGTCGACGTCAAGTGTTGTTCTTATAGAAATTTATTAAGGAGCTCATTAGAAGTTAAATGGAAGCAAATAAGTCAATGTGTGGAAAATGACCTCTAAATTACGAACTTGAATGAGGAGTCACAACCGCTATCTTAGGATTGTTGGTGTCCATGTTGGATAATTTATTTAGTTATGGGATTCATGGTATAAGTCACAATCACAATCTTCAAACATCAGTGGAGGGATTCTAGATCATCAATCAGATAATGCAAAGTACACATTAAAAGATCAAAAATCACGATAGTGAATAATTAGTCGCGTCCACAATATCTTTCAAGCAAAATCCCCATTGATTTATGGTGGAAGTCATGACTAGCCTCCCAATTCGCAATCATGTTCTTCAACATCCTTTAGAGGGATCAAATGGTTACATTTTTTAATAAGCCATTGGTGGAGTGCCATGTGTATTAGTCATTAGGCACAATTGAATTTTGCAACCACAACTTGGCAAAATCAAAAGTGAAATGTTGGTAGCAATTGTGAAATTTAGTCTCGACCATAACTTTCACCTGACAAGCATTTAATGTAGGATCTTGCCACTAACTTTAGAGATTTGAGCATTATTTTGATAGTAACGATTCTTTGGTGGGAATAACCTATAAATACTCCAAATAGACATAAATGCAAGAGAATAATATTTATTAAAGCCAAAATTTTGTAAATTTACTTCTCAACTCTCTCTTATTAACTCTTTGTATTTGAGTTGTAAAAGGTTTGGTATGAGTCTTTGAACACCTTTGGGATTGGGTTTAAGAGTGAGCAATAGAAAAACTCTTTTATAGGTTTAGGTGTAAGTCATTGGGAAAACACTTACATAAGGTTGTGTGTGAGCCTTTGTAAAACACATGGTAAAGTTAGGTGTGAGCTTGAAAAATACCATTTAATGTTAGTGAAATACCCAATTGGAGAGTGGATATAAGGTTTGTTAACATCCGAACCACTGTAAATTTTATGTTTTATCTCTTCTTCTACCTTTTCTTTTTAACTTTGTTCTAAGTGCTTTCCCATAAAAATTTAAATTTTTTACCAATTCAACCACCTTTCTTGGTGCATAAGGAATTCAAGCCTTAATTGTATGGGGAAAGATCATGGCATAAGAAAGAATCCACTCTCACCTCAAGCCTTTATTTGATGGATCTGATTATACTTATTAGAAGTATAGAGTGAAGATATATCTTAATTGTAATGTGGTGGATTTATGGACTTTATTGCTAAGAATAGAAGCCACACACCAAAGTAGTGGATGGTAGTGAAAAATTGATCCCAAGAGAAGAATTAGTTGAAGCTCATGGGAAAGCTAATGGGAAAAATAAAAGGGCAATGGCAATTCTCCTAAGTTCCATGTTAAGAGAAGAGATAAGAAGAATTCAACAATGTCAAACTACATATGGAATATGGAAAGCTCTTGAGAACTATCATGAGGGTACAACACTTATGAAATCTAGTAGATTAGAGATGTATGTGATTGAATGCGAGCTTTACATTATGAAAGAGAATGAATCAGTCACTGATATAACCAATAAACTTTTTGCCATTGTCAACAATATAAAGAAGTCTAGAAAAGTTCTCACAAACCATGAGGTAAACATTAAAATCCTTAAGATGCTTTCAACGGAGAAATTTAGGGCAATGGTTTGTAGTATTCAAGAGCTTCAAAGCTACAAGGGATGATGACTATGTGAGGAAGATGAAGAAGAAGTGGTTGCAAGCTTTAGCTTCATAGCTATAGAGGATAACTCAGATGAGATAAATACTTCTTCCTACTGTTGTGATGAATAGGATGCATTTAAGGATGAAAATGACTATATCCTTGAAATGTGATAAATATAAATAAAAAAAGAAGATTTATAAGAAAAAGTGTTCAAAACTTAAGGATGAGTTTAAATGTTAAAACGAACTTGTAAATGACTTGAGAACATCAAATGGGGAACTACATATATCTTTGGCAAATATTTCTCAAACATCATCCTCTATTTACTCCATAAGGAAAGAAAATGACTCCTTAAAAGTGAAGTTGTAGAGTTAAGGAACTCCATCTTAAGGTTTCATAAAAGGAATGAAGCTTTGGATACACTTATCATATCTCAAAGGATAATTGGCATTAGGATAATTGATAAGAAAAGTCGCTTTCTTATTGATGATGTACTTTTGTTAATGGTTTGAAGCGTATTCTATTGAGTATAAGTCAATTATGTGATAAAGGTAACAAATTCACCTTTATAGATAAAAAGGTAATATTGAAAGGTGAAAAGAGAGGTAATACCTACCAAATTGACTTAGACAATTTGTCTAACCAATCCTTTAAGTGTCTTATCTCTATTAGAAATGAATATTGGCTTTGGCATATAAGACTTGGACATGGTAGCATGGAACTTCTACAATATATATCAAAAGGAGAGCTAATAGAAGGTCTTCCAAAGCTTAAGTTCACTAAGGATAAGACACGTGGACCTTGTCAAATGGGGAAGTAATACCAAACATCCTATAAAGTAAAAAATATTGTAAGTACCTCTATGCCTCTTCAACTCATTCATATAAATCTAGTTGGACTATTAGGAATGTTAGTTTGGGTCAAAACATAATGCATTTGTGCTTGCTGATGATGACTCTATATTTACTTGGGTCTTATTCCTTACTCATAAAAATGACAACTTTGATGCTTTCAAAAGTTTTGCTAAAAATGTTAAAAATGAAAAAGGTTACTTCATTTCTTTTATTAGAAGTGACAATGAAAATGTAACATCCCTAGCCACATTCATTGGCATTATCACATGAGCATATGCATTAGATAAATAATCATTTAGAAGCACCATTGCATTTAGGGACACTCAGACATATATGTAGTGTTTGTATAGTTGTATGGCAAATTGTTTTATGTTGTGTGCATGTTCTAATATCATAAATAATGGTGTTTTAGAGCTTAATTAAAAGTATAAGGAGTATCTAGGAATTAGGAGATGGATGGATGGATAGATGTGCTTAATGAGTGAAGAAGAGGGACTAAAAGCAAAACTTTTAACTTTCAACCAATA
>CATIWR010184063.1:0-26816 GCA_949677035.1 Omphalea diandra | reverse complement strand
CACGCTGTGGTTGTGGACTTGGTTCCCACATCGGACACTATGAAATTTGAGGTCATGATTGTGACGCGACATGGACCTCGAATTCATTTATGACTTTGACACTCCTATCTTTGGATGATTCGTGGCAGAGATGATACCCACAAATTCATTTGGCCTAGTTTCATCCTGTTCTTAAGCTATGTCGTGATGGCAAATTATAAGTCACTAACTGTGAATTTGGATGAACATTGTATTCTTGAAGATTATGAACTCCATCTAACTTCCACTTGAAAATGTAACTTAATTCTGCAAAACAACACTCATTTGAAACATTAGGATTGATCAATCTCCTTTGTCAAGATCAAAAAAAGTCTAAGACTTAGGATTAACCATACTAGTCCAACAATCTCCCTCTTTTTTATTTTGACAACTTAGATTGATCCTAAGGGAAAATAATGCAAAAATGTGAAGTTGAAGTGTAATACGATTCAATGAATCCTTAAGGTGAAATTTTCTAAGTATGGCATTCAATCAATCAAAGTGAAATTTCTAAAAATCAAAGTATGATAGTATGATACCCCTCTTCAACTTATGGTATTATTTGCAAGTTATTTTCTCTCCCCCTTAGACTTAGCTTGTTTCTATCTCTCCCCCTTTAGCAAGATCAAAAAGAGGGTTCATAAGGGAAAAGAATACATGCATAACAAATAGATAAGTGCTCATAAAGCGCAAAATAAGAATGCAATAACAGTAAATTTCATCAATCACACAAGATAAGGAAGTGCAAAGAAACATATCTTATTTTTTTATAAATAACTGTGGGATCATAAGTTTTTCATTTAAAAACAAAAAGAAAATATAAGAGATCCCTAGTCTAGAAAGTTGGAGAGTCATCATTATCTTCAGAAGTATCTTTCACTTCCTCATTGTTGGCACATTCTACTTCATCTCCATCCTCAACTTCTTCATTGCCCTCTGCTTCTTGAGTATCTTCAAATTTTATATAGTCTGAAAGATGGCAAAGAGAATTTCCTAACTTTTCTTGTAAATCCACCATGTCAATATGAAGATGTGAGAGAAATAGTAACCTCCTTTTCATCATTCTCATCATCCTGTTCAATTTTCTGTTAATGGTGGCAAGAGATAGTTTGGATTTGGGTTTTAGTTGAGGAGGGGGGACTGGAGGTGCTCCTTCTTCAATGATAAGCCTTTTTCATTTAGAAGCTTGTGAAGTCTCCATTTTCTTAGCCCCAATGGTACCCAAGGTATAGGCATAAGTGTCCAAGTGAATAGCTTCAGAGTTGATAAGGTAAGTGAGATAAAGGAAGTTTTGTGAAAGGAGGAGCTTCTTGGTGAGGAATTTCTCATTTTTCTCATCAAGGGCTCCTACAAAGGGATAAATCACAGTAATGTGAGAAGGCAGAAGGAATTGGCTTTTGGGTTTGGTGCTCATGTGGATCAATTGATCCACAAGATATCGACCAGTTTGAATCGGTTTGTTTTTTATAAGGCAGAAAAGAAATGCCAGGTCTTTTTGTGATACTTTCTCATTACTATCACCTCTAGCTTTTATGGAAAATGTGATGAAACGATGGAGTATCCAAAGGGGTAGTGTTTTATTGTGTTTGGCCAATGAGGTTATAGGGTCGTGTTTAGTTTCAATAGATATTTCTAATCAGAATTTGGAATAAATAACATCAAGTGCATAGATGATAAAGGGAATGTCTTCTCCGACTTAAAGATTGAAGAGGGAGGATAGCTATTCAAAGGTAATATAAAAAGGATCACCAAAAACCTAGAATACTAACTCGTATTGCCCCGCTTGAGAATCGACTTTGCAACTTAATTGGACTGTGCATATGAATTCCCCACAATTTCTTCATAATCGAGTACATCCCGAAAGATGAACTCGTTCCAGCTCAAATTAGAGAGGAAAGCACAAATCTCTGCATTGATGCACAAGGTCTCCAACATAAAGGTAGAAGGAATCTTTTTAGGGAGGATGATCTTGGAAGAATTTGCTTTGTACTTTTCTTTCTCCTCCTTCGTGATGCCCTTCATTAGGTGGAGTACAAGCAGTGCAAATGGCTGAGCCACAACCTTTCCCTTATCTGCTCTTGAGATCTTTTTGGGAGCCATTGCAGAAGATGAAGAGATTGAAGATTTTGAGAGCTTTGGAAGGATGAGAGTTTTGGAGTAGGATGAAGTGATGAAAATCACTATTTAGAGGGTTTATATAGCCAATGAAAGGGTGCACAAATGACTAGAAATGGATTAATGAAGAGTTCGAAACGATTGGCAGTCAAATCACTTAATGGCTTAACAGTTACTCAAATTGGCGTCTACGAATTATGGGATCACGATCGTGATTTCTGAAAAATGTGAGTAACGGACAAATTTTCCTCAGGAAAATGCTCTATAATGGTCCAAAATTTGAATTCTTTACCAAAATTTATTGTGGAGCTTGATTCTCGCAATCATGATTTGATGTTTGACAATCGGGTGACCAGGACTTGTAATTCGCGAACGTGAAGATAAGATAACGACCGCAAATTATGAGTCGTCAAGGATAAGAAAGAAAAAATAAGATTTCAAAGAATCAAAATTTTGATCCACTTGGAATATGCCACACATAAAACACAGGACATTCAATCAACAAACAGCACACATAGCAATCATACATAATATTAAATTTTCACTTTAGGGAGCTTTCATTAAGCATTCTCAATTCTCTCTAATGAAGTTCAATCTTTCATTGAGAGGTTTAGTGAAAATATCTGCAAATTGATGATTTGGTAAATTCTAACACAACATCACCCTTTTGCACATGATCTCTAAGGAAATAATGCCTAATATCTATGTGTTTGCTCCTAGTGTGTTGGATGGGATTCTTAGAAAGATTAATAGCACTAGTGTTATCAAATTTAATAGGAATATGATCAATCACTTTGCCAAAATCCTTCAATTATTGTTTCATCCAAAGAACTTGGGTGTAATAACAACCCGCAGTAACATACTCAACTTCTTCAGTGGATAAGGCAACTGACACTTGCTTTTTGCTAAACCAAGAAACTAGCCATTTTCTTATAAATTGGCAAGCCCAGGAAGTGTTTTTTCTACCTAATAAACTACCCACATAATCCGCATCCGAATATCCTATGAGACTAAAGGATGAATCTTTAGGATACCATAACCCTAAGTGAATTGTGCCATGCAAATACTTAAAAATTCTCCTAACAACCTTTAAATGAGACTCTCTATGAGAGGATTGAAACCTAGCACACATACAAACACTAAACATGATATCTGGCCTAGAAGTAGTAAGATAAAGCAAATATTCAATCATACCTCGATATCTCTTTTCATCTACCGTCTTACCCGATTCATCTTTGTCTAGCTTGATGGTACCACTCATGGGGATTTTGGCTACTTTGCAACCATCCATGCTAAACTTCTTGAGTATTTCCCTTATGTACTTGGCTTGGTTGATGAAGATCCCTTATGTATTTGGCTTGGTTGATGAAGATCCCTTCTTTAGTTTACTTGATATGTGGACTGCAAAGAACTTGAGCTCTCCCATCATGCTCATTTCGAATTCCCTAGTCATACACTTAGAAAAATCCTCACAAAGAGACTCATTAGTAGCATCAAAAATGATATCATTAACATAAATTTGTACAGTTAGTGTATCATGCTTGTGTTTTTAACAAATAGTATGGTGTCTACCTTTCCTTTTTCAAAATCATTTTTTAAGAGAAATTAACTAAGCCTTTCATACCAAGCTCTTGGAGCTTGTTTCAATCCATATAAGGCTTTGTTCAATTTAAAAACATGATTTGGGAAACAATGTGACTCAAAACTAGGAGGTTGTTCAACATAAACTTCCTCCTCAATAATTCCATTCAAAAATGCACTTTTCATATCCATTTGAAAAAGCTTAAATTCATGTGGCATGCAAAAGCTAAATGTATCCTAATGGCCTCCAATCTTGCAATGGGGGCAAATGTCTCATCAGAATCTATGCCTTCCGCTTAGTCGTACCCCTTCGCAACCAATTTAGCTTTACTCCTTATGATAAGACCTTGTTCATCTAACTTGTTCCTAAACACCCATTTGCATCCTCCAATGGAGTGTTCTTTAGGCCTAGGGACAAGTTCTCATACCTTATTTCTCTCAAATTGGTTGAGTTCCTCTTGCATAGCAAGCACCCAACTCTCATCATCAAGAGCCTCATCAATCGATTTTGGCTCAAGTTAAGAAACAAAGGCAAGATCATTATGTAAAGGATGAAGTTGTGATATAATACTTACACCCTTAGAGGTATCACCAATAATCAAGTCCTTTGGGTAATATTTGGAAAATCTCCAATCTTGGGGTAGTTTTTGGCTTGGCTTATCTCTTAGTTGATGTTATGGCTCTTCATATTCTTTTGATGATTCACCTCCTTCCTTGTTTTTATATTCTCTTATTGTAGTGTCTTCCAATTCCAATTTTTCAAAATCTCCTACAAGATCATCAATAAAAACACCTTTCCCAAGATCAAGTTTACTAGATTCATCAAAGACATCATTTATAGATTCTTCAACTAACATTGAACTCTTATTGAAGACTCTATATGCCTTGCTAGAGGTGGAATAGCCTAAGAATATTCCTTCATTAGTCATGGAGTCAAATTTCCCAAGATTATCCTTAGTGTTTAAAATATAACACTTACGCCCAAATACTCTTAGGTATGATGTCTTGGGTTTTCTACCATTCCATAGCTCATAAGAAGTTTTATAGAGAATGAGACTTTTAAAAACTCTATTGCAATGTAACATGAAATATTAATGGCTTCAGCCCAAAAGTAATTTGGTAAAGAATACTCATTGAGCATGGTCTTAGCCATTTCTACTAGTATTCTATTTTTTTCTCTTTACAACACCATTTTGTTATGGTGTTCTAGGAGTTGAAAAATTATGAAAAACTTCATTCTCCGAACAATAAGTTTTAAAAGATTCATTTTGAAATTCCTTTCCACGGTCACTTCTAATAGAAGAAATGAAGTAACCTTTTTCATTTTGAACTCTTTTTGAAAAACTCTTGAAAGCACCAAAAGTATCACTCTTATGAGCTAAAAAGGACACCTAAGTAAACCTAGAGTAATCATCAACTAGGACTAGTGCACAATGTTTGCCACCTAAGCTAGCACTCCTAGTGGGTCCTATCAAGTCCATACAAACTAGTTGAAGAGGTCTAGAAGAACTTACAACATTTTTTACTTTGTGGGAGGTTTGATGTTGCTTCCCTATAGGCAAGGGCCACATGTCTTTTCATTCGTGAAATTTAGCTTAGGAAGGCCTTCCACCAACTTTCCTTTAGATAGGCGTTGAAGAAGATCCATACTTGCATGTCCAAGAGTTTTATGCCATAACCAAGCTTCACTGCTCAAAGACATAAGACACTTAAAAGATTGGTTAGCCAAATTATTTAAGTCAATTGAGTAGGTATTGCTTTTGCTTTTACCCTTGAAAATAGCCTCATCATCTACTAAAGTGGTGACTCAGCATTCCCTAGGATCAAAGGTGACTTTATTACCTTTGTCACACAATTGACTTACACTCAATAAGTTATGTTGTAAGCCATTAACTAATAAAACATTATCAATTAATAAACAACCATTCTTACTAATGGTTCCAATGCCAATTACCATACCCTTGGCATTGTTACCAAATGTGACATCTCCACCTTCTTTTTCCTTCAGTGTTGTGAATGGCTTTCTATTTCCAGTCATATGCTTGAAACATCTACTATCCACATGCCAATTGCTTGATTTGGTAGTTGCCACACTCCCCTACACAATAAAAGTGAGTCACCTTTTCTTAGGTACTCAAGCATACTTGGGTCCTAGGAGGTTAGGAGTTTAAGGGTCCTTTAATTTGAGGTTAGCCTTCCTAATAAAATAATGAATGTTAACATGCCCAAATCTCATGCAATAACGGCATTAGAGTTTGGACTTATGAGTCTTTCTCTTATACATAAATTTAGTATGAGTAGGAGGTCTTCTCATACCTTGATTATATGAATGTTCGCATATGCATGTGTGATGAAAGGTGGTAGAGAATTGTTTATGAGAGTGAGCATGCTTTGTGTTGTACATGTAGGCATGGTTAGCTCTTTAAGTCTTGACTCTTGAGCTTGGGGGAGCCTTCCCTTTGCCCTTAGGCTTAGGAGGCTTAGTGCTAGGAGCACTTTTCTCCCTAGTTACCTCAACACTTAAGGTTTGAGGTTTTGATGATCTAACAAATGTTGTATATGATGATAAGGAGGCTCCATTGAAGCCTAAACCATGTCTAATCAATGGTGGTCTTTAAGACACAATCAATGTGTCTAAGGCTTCTTTTCCTTTGTGGAACTTAAAGATTTAGCTTCTAAGCTCAATGACTTCTCCTTTTAGAGAGTCATTCTTTTTTCTCAATAAAGCCAATGAAAAAGATGATATAGAAAGATTTTCTATAGATTTTTTGAGCTCATCTTTTAATGCTCTCAATTAGCTTACAAGATCATTGAGGGATTTATAATCATCCTCTAATTTTTGACATTTTTTCTTATAAGACTTCATTTATGACTTATGTTTGTCACATCTCATAGTAAGAGCCTCTAGAAGCTCTTTATCTATCTCATCCAAATCATCCAAATCTGAATGAGAATGAGAAGAAGTATTTACCTCATTTAGAGAATCTCTGTGTGCCATGAAGCAAATGTTGGCAACTTCTCTTTCTTCTTCATCTTCACTTGAGTTGTCATCCTAAGTGGATGAAAAACTCTTCTTCTTCTCCTTGTCCCATCTCTTCTTCTTCTTCTTTATTTTGGGACAATCATATTTGATGTAGCCTTGCTTGCCACACTCATAGCAAGTGACTTCACTAGATCTCTCTCTAGGATTAGGAGTTATCTTCTTGAACCTTCTTCTCTTTTTTCTTTTTCTAATCAACTCCTTTGTCCTTTTTTTAGAGCATTTCTAGTTCCTCTTCTTCTTTGTCACTCTATTCATCACTAAAAGTTATTTCTACCTCCTTCTCCTTTGTTGAGGATTTAAGTGCCAAAGTTCTTCTTTCTTTTTTTGATTTTTCTCCTTTGCCCTGTAGTTTCTTCATTTTTTCATCCTTTTGTAAAGCCAACTCATGAGTATAGTCGGATCCATCAAAGTAGGGCTTGAGGTGTGAGTGGATTCCATCTTATGCCATGAACTTTGCTCACCCAATTAGGGCTTGGATGTGAGACTTCACTCTGATACCACTTATTAGCCCTAGGCACCAAGAAATGGGGGGTTGAATTGGTGTTTAAAAAAAATTAAAATAAGGATAAAGAGAGAGTAGAAGAGACACATAAGATTTCTAGTGGTTTGGGTATAATCAACCCTATGTCCACTCTCTAATTCTCTGCAATTGGGTGTTTCACTAACTTCAAATGGTGTTTTCAAACTCACACCTAATTTTTACACTTTGTGTTTTCAACGCCCACACAACAACCTTTCTTACAAGTGTTTTCTAAGGCTAACACTAAAACCTCTCTTAAGTGTTTCCACAAGCTCATACTAAAACCTTTCTCTAGTGTTTTTACAGGCTCACACTAAAACCTATTATAATTGGTGTTTTTGCTCACACCAAACAATCACTTAAAGAATAGAAAGAATGAGTAGCAAAAGTGCAAGAGTTTTGTTACAAGTTAATGAATTCTCTTGCAATTACATATGTTTGGTGGAGCATTTATAGCCCATATCCACCAAAGAGAAGTTAACTAAGAAGCTCATTAAATCTCCAAATCATGCTAGGCAGATTTTGCATTAATTACATGACAGGCGAAAGTTGTAGTCGCTACTGTGGATTTGCGGTCACAACTTTCCAACTTTCATATGGGAGCTACAAATTGCAGCGAAAAAGCCTTTTTGCGTCTAACGGCTAGTCCACATGTCATCTCATCATTGGTCCATCAGAAAAATATAGTTGTTGCTTTCTAACTACCTACAAAAGTTGCGATCGCGATTATTCTTTGTACAGGGAATAACTCAGGATGCGAATTCTTCTATTTGAAAGACAATCTTCTTCTTCTTGAATCACAGTTGCTAACCAAAATGTCGCCCTCATAAATTTTATTCTTCAACAGATACTTGGGAAACTTGGCACATTGTGGTTGTAGACTTAGTTCCCTCCTCAGACATTATGAAATTTGAGGTCGTGATTGAGATGCGACACAGACTGCAAATTTGTCTGTGTCTTTGACACTCCCATCTTTGAATAATTTGCGGCAAAGATGATGCCCACGAATTCGTCTCGCCTAGTTTCACCCTATTCTTAAGCTATATCGCGGTCGCGAATTATAACTCACTGACTGCGAATTTGGATGAACTTTGCCTTCTTAAAGATTATGAACTCCATCCAACTTCCACTTAAAAATCTAACTTAACTCTGTAAAACAACACTCAATTGAAACATTAGAATTGATCAATCTTCTTTGTCAAGATCAAAAGAGGTCCAAGACTTAGGATTAACCATCCTAGCCCAATATCCTTATAGTCAACTTCTCCTCTTTTGTAATCCATTTTATTTAATGTAGGGCTGGTGGCGCAGATGGTTGAGCTACTATCTTGCCCTTCTCTACTCTTGAAGATTTTTAAGGAGCCATTGGAGAGTGTAGGAAGTTTTGGAGATGTTTAAGAGTAGGAGAGAAGATAGATTGATTTGGTGTAGTAAGTAGTGATGAAAATCACTATTTATGGGGTTTATATAGGCATAGAAATGGTGTATAAATGGCTAGAATGTGAATAATGAAAGGTTGGAAATGGTTGGCAATCAAATCAAATTAATGTGTGGCAGTTACTAGAATTCGTGATGGCAAAATAAAAATCGTGACCGCTAATTCTGAAATATGTGAGCAACGTATAAAAAAACCTTGAGGATCGGCACGTACAACGGTTAAAAATTTGAATTTTTGACTGAATTCATGATGGAGAGCAAAATTCACAATTGCAAATTGATAGTTGTCAGCCGGGTAAAAAAATAACTTATAATTCGCAACTGTGAGTCAAGGAATAGTAACTGTGAATTACAAGAGAAGAAGAATAATAATGAAAATGTAAATTTTGATGTTTAAAGTTGTAATCTACTTAATATATTGATGCTTAATTTATGCAAATTGACATAGAAAAGCATAATTGCATTTAAAATTAAGACATCCATGGATAAATATCACAAACATCCAACACATAGTAATCAAACAAAAGATCAAACTTTTCACTTTAAGGAATTTCCATCAAGCATTTCCAATTCTCTCTTAATGAAGTTCAACCTTTCTTTATTAAGAGGTTTAGTGAAAATATCCGCAAGTTGATGATTTGTGTCTATAAATTCTAACACAACATCACCATTTTGGACATGATCTCTAAGAAAATGATGTCTAATATCAATATGTTTGCTCCTAGAATGTTGGATGGGATTCTTAGAGGGATTAATTGCACTTATGTTGTCACATTTGATGGGAATGTGATCAACAACTTTGTCATAATCCTTCAATTGTTGTTTCATCCAAAGCATTAGGGTGCAACAACAACCCGCAGCTACATACTTAGCTTTAACAGTGAATAAGGCAACCGAAACTTGCTTCTTGCTAAACTAAGACACTAAACATTCTCCTATAAATTGGTAAGTTCTAAGAATGCTCTTCCTATTTGGTAAGTTCTGAAAATGCTCTTCCTAACTAAAAGACTACCAGCATAATCTGCATCCGTGTAACCTATGAGGCTAAAAGATGAATCTTTAGGATACCATAATCCTAAATGTAATGTGTTATGAAAATATTTAAAAATTCTTTTGACAGCATTCAAATGTGATTCTTTAGGATAGGATTGCAATTTAACACAAATACATACGCTAAACATAATATCAGGTCTAGAAGAAGTAAGATAAAGTAAAGAACCGATTATACCTCGATATCTCTTCTCATCAACCATCTTACTCGACTCGTCTTTGTCCAATTTAATGATGCCACTCATGGGTGTTTTTGCTACCTTGCATTCATTCATGCCAAATTTCTTGAGTATGTCTATTGTGTATTTGGCTTAGTTGATAAAGATCCCTTATTTGGTTTGCTTGGTTTGTAGATCAAGGAAAAACTTGAGCTCTCCCATCATGCTCATTTTGAATTCCTTAGTCATACACTTAACAAAATCCTCACATAGAGATTCATCTGTAACACCAAAAATGATATCATCAACATAAATTTGTACTATTAGTGTATCATGTTTGTGCCTTTTTACAAATAAAGTTGTGTCCACCTTTCCCTATTCAAAATCATTTCTCAAAAGAAAAGAGCTAAGTCTTTCATGTCAAGCTCTTAGAGCTTGTTTCAACCCATATAAGGCTCTATTCAATTTAAAAACATAATCTGGACAATTATGTGATTCAAAACCAGGAAGTTGCTCAACACAAACTTCCTCCTCAATAACACCATTTAGAAAAACATTCACAAACTTCCTCCTCAATAACACCATTTAGAAAAACATTCTTGACATCCATTTGAAATAATTTAAAATTCATATGGCATGCATAAGCTAAAAGACTCCTAATGGCCTCTAACCTTCCAACGAGGCCATAGGTTTCATCATAATCTATGCCTTCCTCTTGGTTGTAACCTTTTGCAACTAATCTAGCCTTATTCCTAGTGATGAATCCTTACTCATGTAGCTTGTTCCTAAACACCCATTTGCAACCTACAATTGGGTATTCCTTAAGCCTAGGAACAAGTTCTCATATATTATTTCTCTCAAATTGGTTGAGTTCCTTTTGTATAGCAATCACCCAAATCTCATCATCAAGAGCCTCATCTATAGATTTTGGCTCAAGTTGAGAAATAAAAGCAAGATTTTTATGTAAAAAGTTAAGTTGAGATCTAATACTTACACCCTTTGAAGTATCATTAATGATTAAATCTTTGGGGTGATGCTTGGAGAATCTTCAATCTTTGGGTAGATCTTGACTTGGCAATTCTTCTTATCGATGTTAAGGATCTTTATCTACTTTTGATGACTTGTTCTCATCCTTATCTTTGTCTTCCTCTCTTGTAGTGTGTTCCAATTCCAATTTTTCAAAATCAACTATAAGATCATCAACAAAAGTACCTTTTCCAAGATCAAGCTTACTAGATTCATCAAATACAACGTGCATAGACTCTTCAACAACTATTAGACTCTTATTAAAGACCCTATAGGCCTTACTAGTGGTGGAATAACCTAAGAATATGCCCTCATTAGTTTATGAGTCAAATTTTCCAAGATTATCCTTGGTATTTAATATATAGCACTTGCATCCAAAACTCTTAGGTATGATATGTTGGGTTTTCTATCATTCCATAGCTCATAAGATGTTTTATTGAGAATGGGCCTTTTCAAAACTCTATTTGTAATATAACATGAAGTATTAATGGCTTCAGCCCAAAAGTAATTTGGCAAAGAATACTCATTTAGCATAGTTCTAGCCACCTCTACTAGTGTTCTATTTTTTTCTCTTTACAACACCATTTTGTTGTAGTGTTCTAGGAGTTGAAAAGTTATGAAAAATCTCACTCTCCTAGCAATAAGATTTAAAAGACTCACTTTGAAACTCCTTTCCATGGTTACTTTTTATTGAAGAAATGAAGTAACCCTTTTCGTTTTGAATTCTTTTTGCAAAACTTTTAAAAGCATCACAAGTATCATACTTATGAGCTAGAAAGGACACCCAACTAAACCTAGAGCAATCATCAACTATAACTAGTGCATAATGTTTTCCACCTAAACTAACACTCCTAATAGGTCCAATCAAGTCCATATGAATCAATTGAAGATGTCTAGATAAACTTATAATGTTTTTTGCTTTAAAGGAGGATTGATGTTGCTTCCCCATTTGGCAAGGACCAAATGTCTTGTCTCCAGAAAACTTTAGCTTGGAAGGACCTTCAACTAGCTTTCCTTTTGATAAGTTTGCAATAGATCCATGTTAGCATGTCTAAGCCTTCTAAGCCATAGCCAAGCTTCATTACTAAGAGACATAAGACACTTAAAAGATTGGTTAGCTAAATTGTCTAAGTCAATTAGATAGGTATTGGCTTTCTTTTCACCTTTGAAAACTACTTTTTAATCCACTAAAGTGGTAACTCGACATTCTTTAGGGTCAAAGGCGGCTTTATTACCTTTGTCACATAATTGACTTACACTAAGCAAATTATGTTGCAAGCCATCAACTAGCAAAACATCATTAATTAAAGAGCAACCATTCTTACCAATGGTTCCAATGCCAATTACCTTACCCTAGGCATTGTTACCAAATGTGACTTTACCACTTTCTTTTTCCTTTAAGGCCATGAATAGTTTCCTATTGCCCATCATGTGCTTTGAGCATCCATTATCCATATGCAAATTGTTTGATTCATTAGTGGATGCCAAACACCCCTACACAACATAAATAAATCATCTTTCTTTAGTACCCAAGCATACTTGGGTCCTAACGGGTCAAGTTTTGAAGGATCCTCCCATTTGAAGTGTGCCTTCCTAATGTAACAAAAAACATTTATGTGTCCATTCTTCATGCAATAATGGCATTAGAGATTATACCTATGTGTCTTCCTCCTATGCAATGCCTTGGTATGAGTGAGGGGTTTTCTCATGCCAACATAATGTGTGTGAGAGCATGGACATGCATGAATGGGTGTAGTTGTGTATTTTCTATGTGTGTGTGAATTATCATGCCTTTTATTGTACAAGTAAGCATGATTGGCCTTTTTAGAAATGGGCCTTGAGCTTTATTACATTTTTCGTTTTCCCTTAAGCATTGAGGGTTTAGTGCCTTGGGCATTTTTCTTTCCAACAACCTCAATACTTAAAGTTTGAGGTGTTAAGGCTCTAATGAATGTAATGGATGGGGATGTAGAAGAAGAGGCTCCATTGAAGCCTAGACCACGGCTAATCAAGGAAGGTCTTTATGATACAATGATTGTATCCAAAGCTTCCTTACCCTTATGAAACTTAAAGATAGAGCTTCTAAGCTCAATGACATCTCCTTTCAAAGAGTCATTCTCTTTTCTTAATGAAGCTAAAGATAAAGATGATTTGGAAATATTTTTCATTAACTTCTTGAGTTCTTCATTTGAAGCTCTCAATTCACTTACAAGGCTATTAAGGGATTTGAATTCATCCTCTAATTTATTGCACTTCTTCTTATAAGTTTTCATTTATGACTTATATTTGTCACATTTCATGGTGAGAGCTTCTAAAAGCTCATCATCTATATCATCTAAATCATCATATTCAAAATAAGAATAAGGTAAAAAGCTTACCTCATTAGGAGAGTCCTCTTGAACCATGAAGCAATCTCTTCTTCTTTATCATCTTCACTTGAGTTATGATCCCATGTGACTTTAAAGTTGTTCCTCTTCTCTTTGTCCCCTTTCTTCTTCTTCTTTTTTAGCTTGGGGCAATCATACTTAATGTGCCTTTGTTTGTCACACTCATAACAAGTGACATCGTTTGATCTCTCTTTAGGAGTTGGAGTTGCTTTCTTGAAGTTCCTTCTTTCTTTTCTTCTTCTAATAAGCTCCTTGGTCCTTCTAAAGAGCATTGCAAGTTCCTCCTCCTCCTTGTCACTCTCTTTGTCACTTAAGGCTATTTCTACTTCCTTTTCCTTTAAAGATGATTTGAGTGCCAAGGTCTTTTTTATGGTTTTTCATATTTCTTCCCTTGACCTCTCATTCTCTTCATTTCTTCATCCTTCTTTAAGGCTAACTCATGAGTTAAGAGTTTGCCTATTAAGACATCCATTGGCACCTTCCCTATTTTTGGTTGGACTCTTGGATACTACACACACTAGCACCAAATTTCTTAAGAGGTAAAGATTTCAAAATTTTGAAATTTACCTCATGATTTGTAAGAACCTTACCAAACTTCTTCATGTTGGTGAAAATAGCTAAGAGTCAATTTTTCATATCTATTATGCTCTCTTCCTCTTTCATCATGAATAGCTCCCACTTCGTCATGTACATCTCAAGTTGACTAGATTTTACCAAGGTAGTGCCTTCATGATAATTCTCCAATGCCTTCTGTTGAACTAGGATAATCAATCCTAGGTTTAGAACCTCTTTTGATCTTGATAAAGTATATTGATCATCACTAATATTTCAAATAAGTGTTGTTTTTGTAGAATTGAATCAAATCTCTCAAGAAGAATTGAAGGAGTTGATGAACTCCAAAGTGACATGAAAATCGCGACCGCAATCTAGGATTCGCGACCGCGACTCATGTTAAGACATGCTGAAATTCAAGCAGGCGAAATCGCAGAGCCATTCTCGGCCGCAACCCTTGGAAAGAAAGAAGCCAATTTGACGCAGATGAATTTGTGGTATAAGTCTCGCCTGAGTCGCAACCGCGAATTTCAAAGATATTCAAGAGGGAAGCAAGTCCACAACCACAGCTTGACAAGTGTCCCAGAAGATTGTTGGAAGTCAAAAATCACGGAGATGTCTTGCTGGTAGCGACCGCGAACCCTGTGGAAGAAAGTTAACCACTTTGGCAGATGGATTCGCGTCCATTTTTGCCTGAACCACTATAAATTATTTGTGTCTCTATTGTTCTATCTTCCCCCCTCTATCTTTGTTTTAAAATTTTTATCCACCAATTCAACCCCCCTTCTTGGTGCCTAGGGACAACACCTTCCAAATACCATGAGTAGTTTGGCAATGTTGAACCCTTCCAATTTCTTCTCTTGAGAGAGAACTCAGAAGGATTGTCATGACTCTTTTATTTTTGCCAATGGATCTTTTGTGTGCTTCAACCAATTCTTCTCTAGGGATTAACTCCTCACTCTCATCCATCACTTTGGTGGGCGGCTTCCACTCTTTAGCAATAATATCCCATAGATCCACCACATCAGTATCTAGATAGATCTTCATCCTATACTTCCAATGAGTATAGTCTGCTTCATCGAAATAAGGCTTAAGGTGGGTATGGATTCCTTCTTATGCCATGATCTTTACTCACACAATTAAGGTTTTTTATGAGACTTGGCTCTGATATCACTTGTTGGCCTAGTGCACCAAAAAGAGGGGTTGAATTGGTGGTTGGCTTTATAATTAAAAATGAGAGTTTAAGTATTTAGAAGGTGAAGAAAAAGATGAAAGAAATAACACAAAGGTTAATGGTGGTTTGGGTATTAACAAACCCTACGTCCACTCCCCAATTCTTCATAATTGGGTATTTCACTCCACTAAACTGGTGTTTCCAAGCTCACACCAAACTTCTACAACTTATGTTTATGGCTCACACAAAAACCTTACAACTTGTGTTTTCCAGGCTCACACAATAATGTCTCTTAAGTGTTTTGTATAGGCTCACACTTCAACCTCTTACAAGAGTTTTGAATCTAGGCTAACTCTCAACCTCTTACAATGGTGTTTATTGCTCATACCTAACAATTAATAACACATAAATGAGAATGAAAGGTTAAGTAGCAAATTGGCAAAAGTTTGATTATAAATTATTGAATTCTCTTGTATTTACATCTGTTTGGTGGAGCATTTACTCAAATTTGCAATTGCAAATAGCAGGTCGTGACCGCTAATTACAAACTTTATGAGTAGCAGTTAAGAATTCCTCAAAAAATAAAGGAGTCAATGATCAAAGAATTTGCATTTTGAAAGAATTCATGGTGGCAAATAAGAATAGTGACCACAAATTAGAAGCTTGAGAAAAAATGAATGAGTGCCTATAAATAGCGACCATGAATTGACAATAGCGACTGCGAATTACAATGAAAAAAGAAAAATAAGGAAACAATAGAATTTGCCTTCCTATAAGTGATCCACTTAATGTAGTGATGATTAATTCAAGCAAATGGGCATAGTAAAGATCAATAGCTTAAAGAATTAACACATCTAAAGTAATTCAACATGCATAAATATCAAACATATCAATCAATTAATCAAAGTGACAAACACAATGAAGAATGTCAATCGAAATCAATTTTTCACCCTAGGGAGCTTCCATCTAGCTCCCTGTTAATGAACTTCAACCTTTTCTCATTTAGGGTTCAGTGAAAATGTCTACAAGTATATGATTAGCGTGAATAAATTCCAACATTATATTGTCATTTTGGACATGATCTCTAAGAAAATGATATCTAATGTCAATATGCTTGCTCCTCGAGTGTTGGATAAGATTTTTTGAAAGATTTAATGCACTTGTATTATCACATTTGATGGGAATATGATCAACATCTTTGTCATAATCCTTAAGTTGTTGTTTTATCCAAAGGACTTAGGTGCAACAATAATCTGCCACCACATATTCTGCTTCGGTAGTGGATAAAGCAACTAAAACTTGCTTTTTACTAAACCAAGAAACTAAGTATTCTCCTATAAATTGGCAAGTTCCAGAGGTGCTCTTTTTATGTAGTAAACTACCTGCATAATCCATATCTAAATACCCTATAAGACTAAATGATGAATTCTTAGGATAACATAACCTTAAATGTAATGTGCCATGTAAATATTTAAAAATCCTTTTCACAGCATTTAAATGAGATGCCTTAAGGCATGATTGAAACGTAGTACACATGCATACACTAAACATGATGTCGAATCTTGAAGCATTAAGATAGAGGAGAGAACTAATCAAACCTCTATACCACTTTTCATTAATTGGCTTACCTAATTCATCTTTGCCTAGCTTGATGGTAGCACTCATTGGTGTTTTAGCTACTTTGCATCCATCCATGCCACACCTTTTCAGCAGATCCTTTGTGTACTTGGCTTGGTTGATAAAATACACTTTTTGGTTTGTTTGATTTGTAAACCAAGGAAGGACTTGAGCTCTCCCATCATGCTTACCTCAAAATTCTCTAGTCATAAACTTAGCAAAATCTTTACAAAGAGATTTATTAGTAGCACCAAATATAATGTCATCAATATATATTTGTACAATAAATGTATCTTGATTATGTTTTTTGACAAATAAAGTTGTGTCAACCATCCCCTTTTCAAAATCATTTTGTAAAAGAAATGAACTAAGTCTTTCATACCAAGCTCTTGGAGCTTATTTTAGACCATATAAGGTTTTAGTTAGTTTGAAAACATGATTTGGGAAAGCATGGGATTTAAAACTATAAGGTTGTTCAACATAAACTTCTTTCTCAATAAGTCCATTCAAAAATACATTTTTAACATCCATTTGAAAATTTTAAAATTCATGTGATGAGCATATGCTAAGAGAATCCTAATGGCCTCTAATCTTGCTATAGAGGCATAGGTTTCATCATAATCAATGTCTTCCTCTTGGTTGCACCCCTTTATAACCAATCTAGCTTTGTTGCTAGTGATGAAACCTTGCTCTTCTAACTTGTTCCTAAACACCCATTTGTAACCCATAATTGGGTTAGGTCTAGGAACTAGTCTCATACTTTGTTTCTCTTAAGTAGGTTGAGTTCCTCTTACATAACAATCACCCAACTTTCATTATCAAGAGTTTCATCAATTGATTTTGGCTCAAATTGAGAAATAAATACATGACTGTTATCTAATACATGAAGTTGAGATATAGTACTTACTTCCTTGGATGTCTCACCAATGATTAGATCCTTTGGGTGATATTTAGAGAACCTTCAATCTTTGGGAAGATCTTGACCTGAAATTTCTACTTGTTATTCAAGGTCAATCACCAATTCTTTTGAAGTCAAGTCTAGATCCAATTTCTCAAAGTCACCTGCAAGACTATCAACAACAGAACTTTTCCCAATATCAAGTTTATTAGATTCATCAAACACAATATTTATAAATTCTTCAACAACCATAGTACTTTTATTAAAAACTCTATAGGCCTTACTAGAGGTGGAATAACCCAAAAAAATACCTTCATTTATCTTAGAATCAAAGTTGTCCTTGGTTTTTAAAATGTAGTGTTTGCATCCAAAAAATCTAAGGTATGAATCTTAGGTTTTCTACCATTTCAAAGCTTATAAGAAGTTTTGTTGAGAATAGGTCTTTTGAAAATGCGATTAGCAATATAACAAGAAATATTGATGGCTTCGACTCAAAAGTAATTAGGTAAAGAATAATCATTAAGCATAGTTCTATCCAACTTTACTAATGTCCTATTTTTTCTTTTTATCACACCATTTTGTTGTGGGGTTCTAGGAGTAGAAAAATTATGAGAAATCTCATTCTCTAAACAATAAGTTTCAAAACATTCATTTTGAAATTCTTTTCCATGGTTACTCCGTATAAAAGAGATAAAGTAACCTTTTTCATTTTGAGCTTTTTTGCAAAACTTTTGAAGACATCAAAAGTATCATTCTTATGAGCTAGGAAGGACACCCAAGTAAACCTAGAGTAATCATCAACTATGACAAATTTATACCACTTCCCACCTAGACTAGCATTCATAGTAGGTCTAATTAAGCCCATGTGGATAAGTTAAAGTGGTCTAGATGTTATATGCTTAAGGTGTTGAAGCTCTAATAAAAGTAGTGAGAGGGGTGTAGATGATGAGGAGGCTCCATTGAAGATACACCATGCCTTACCAGGGAAGGTGTTATAGATACAATTAATGTATCTAAAGCTTCTTTCCCTTTGTGAAACTTAGAAATAGAATTTTTATGCTCAATTACTTCTCCTTTTAGAGTGTCATTTTCATTTCTCAAGGAGTTTAGAGAAGAAGAAGACTTAGTAAGACTCTCAACAGATTTTATGAGTTCTTCATTTGAAGTTCTCAACTCACTTACAAGCTCATTTAATGAGTTGAACTCATTTTCTAGTTTTGAGCATTTCTTTTAGTAAGTTCTCATTTATGACTTGTACTTGTCATATCTGAAACTAAGAGCTTATAAGAGCTCATCATCAACATCATCATATGCATCATAATTTTCACTAAAGTGGGGTGAAGAACTTACCTCATTAGAAGATTCCTTTTGTACCATAAAACAAAGATTTGCTACTTCCTCATCTTCATCCTCCTCACTTTTTTCTTCTTTTCTTTGTTTCCTTTCTTCTTCTTTTTCAGCTTTGGGCAATCATATTTGATATGGTCTTGCTTACCACACTCATCGCATGTTACTTCATTCTTCTTTTCTTTGAGGTTAGAAGATGTCTTCTTGAAGTTCCTTTTATCTTTTCTTCTTCTTATCAGCTCCTTGGTTCTTCTAAAAAGCATGGTCAGCTCCTTCTTTTCCTTTTTACTATCATCATCACTTGAGACAACTTCTACCTCTTTATTTTTGGCTAAGGATTTAAGAGCCAAGGTCTTCTTTTCCATTTTGTCATTCTTATGTCCTTGTCCTCTCATCCTCTTCATTTCCTCATCCTTTTTTAAGGTTAGCTCATGAGTAAAAAGCTTGCCTATGAGGACATCTATTAGCATTTTTCCAATTTCTGGATTTGACTTTTGAATATTACACACTCTTGCACCAAACTTTTCAAGAGGCAAAAATTTAAGTATTTTAGTGTTTACCTCATGATTGGTGACTACTCTTCCAAATTTCTTCATGTATGTGATGATGGATAGGAGTCTATTAGTCATATCGGTGATGTTTTCATTGTCTTTTATCATGAATAGTTCATATTTTGTTATATACATCACTAATATGCTGGATTTCACTAAGGTTGTGCCTTCATGGTAGTTCTCCAAAGCTTTCCATATTCCATGAGCAGTGAGGTAATGTTGTACTCTTCCGATCTCCTCCTTTGATAAGGAGCTAAAAAGGATTGCCATTACTCTTTTGTTTCTTTCATTTTATCTTCTATGAGCTTCTACCCATTCGTCCCTTGGGATTAATTCTTCACTTTCATCAACCACCTTGGTAGGAGGTTTCCATTCTTTTGCAATTATATCCCAAAGATCCACCACATTATTATCCAACTATATCTCTATTATATAGTTCTAATGTGTATAGTTAGATCCATCAAAGTATGGCTTAAGATGGATGTGGATTCCTTCTTGTGCCATTTGTCTTTGCTCACACAATTAAGGATTTTAATGAGACCAAGCTCTGATACCACTTATTAGCCCTTGAATTCCAAAAAAAGGGGTTAAATTAGTGGTAAATTTAAAATTTGGAAGGAAGATAATGAATGATGGCTATAAAAAAAGTAGAAGAAGAGATGGAAATACAAATTTTTATAATGGTTCAGGTGTTGATTAACCCTACATCCACTCTTCAATTCTTCACAATTAGGTATTCCATTAACTTTAAATGGCATTGTCAAGCTCACACCAAACTTGTACACTTGGTGTTTTATGGCTCATATAAAACCTTATAACTTGCGTTTTAAGGCTCACACAAAAACCTCTCAAGTATTTTTCAAAGGCTCACACTTAACCCATTATAAGAGTTTTATTGCTAGGCTAACTCTCAAACCCAATTATAATGGTGTTTAATGCTCATACCCAATAACTTCAACTCACATACAAAGAATTAAAGGTTGAGAAACAAAATTGCAAGAGTTTCATTATATTCAATGTTATTCTCTTACATTCATATTTGTTTGGTGGAGTATTTATAGGCAACAACCACCAAAAAGATGTTATAAAAAATTTATATCAAATTTTATAAGGCATGCTAGACAAATCTTGCATTAAATGTCTGTCAGACACCATTCGCAGTCGCGATTTCTCCTTTTGCACTAAATTTACTGAAATTATGGTATAGAACCTCATTTGTATCTAACAGCTAGTCCACATGGCATGCTATCATTGGTCTTCTAAAAAAAATAGTAGTTGTGTTCTTCAAACCAACTAAAACTCGTGATCGTGAGATTACTTCCTCTTGGACATAATTGGCACAACAAAATCCATATGTTTGATAAAGAGATATTGCTTAAATAGGTCACAATCTTGAAGACTTTTTCACCCTCAAAAATTTTGATATGTTAATGGTTTTCTTAGACATTTGGCAAGCTCTGCTCGTGGACTCAGTTCCCTCCAACTTTAAAAGTTGCGGTCGCGATTCTAACGTGATGGTCACCATAAATTTGACTGTTTGGTCTTCATTCATTTCTTGCTTAGGTCACAGCAATAATTTGCTCCAAGAATCAGTTTAGACCAAAGTCATTCATTCCTTTTACAATGTCCCAGTCGCAAATTAGAGATTCTTAGCCACTAATTAGGATGTCTTTCACAATGCTTGAGACTTAGACTCCTATCCAACTTCCAATGCAAACCTATCTTAAAAACTATTCCAATGCAAACCTATCTTAAAAATTGCAAAATCAACACTTAAAAAATTATGTTAAAACATATCAATCTACATCATCAAGATTAAAAAAGAGTTTTGACTTAGGTTTGACCAACCTAGTCCTACAGAGGTCAAAGCCAACAACCTTGGAAGGATGAACAATGGGCGTTGGAAGTATCTGTTATAAGACCAACATTCATTGTTATGAATCAATAAGTATTGTCACCTCTAACGACTAGTTTTACAGAAAAGCTATTAGAATAAACATTAATTATTCCAACGACTAGTTTGGAGTTTGGCTATATAAGGAACATTTTTTAAGATCAGAAAAAGGTTAAAAACTTTGGAAAACATTTATACTCAACTAAAGAACATTTAGCAAGCTATTTGTGCAAGCCTTTTGTTGCTACTTTAATTTAGGTACAATAAGGATTATTTTATAACTCTTTAAGAGTAGGCTTTCTTAAGCACTAAAAGTGTATTTGTTGCCTAATTAAGAGGCATTACACTGCTTGGATCTATCCTTGCTAATGGTTAAAAGGTTGGTATTGTACCTAGAAAAATACCAAGGGTTAGGTTGGCTCTCTTATTCCATGTTAAAATAGAGTAATTGTAAAGGTTGTCCTTGAGCTTGAAAAAGAGAAGGTTTTTCTTGAGCTTAGAAAAAGAATAGAAAAGGCATAAAAGCTTGAGTGGAGTAGACACATTGTCAAACCACTATAAATCTTTGTGTTGATTTATGTTTGTTGCTGCTACTATCTTTATTTATGGTTTTTATTTACAAACCAATTCGCCCTATCCTTTTTGGGTTGCCTCATCTGCATCCAAACCAATAATCATATCATTCTCCCATTTTTGGATGATGACATAACCAAGATGATTTGATACCAAAATATTCAAAACTTAACAACACACCAAGGACACCAAACGTCAAAATACAAAGTTGGATACCAAATACACCATATAGAATATCAAATGTTAAATGTTAAAAACATATTAAATGTTATACTACCAAAAGAGTTCAAACAAGAGTATCCAAATAAATAAGTGATACCAATCAAAACACATACTAATCAAAGCATCCAAACATTCTCCCCCTTTTTGTCATCATGACAAAAAAATATACTAAAAGCAAAATAAAAAAAATCTCCTTTTTTGGATCAAATTTCTCAAAAATAAAGTAAACATCTAAAAGGAAAACTCCCCTTATCAATATGCATTCTTCTAACAAATCTCCTAAGATACTCAAATAATAATTCAGTCAACATTACTTAGGGTCATATGTTCTCTTCACATGTTGATTAAAGCAAGAGAGCAATGATAGTTACTGGAGATTCATAATTCAAACTCCTCTTTAGCAAAAGCATGTTAAACAATAAGAAGGAATAGAGATACATTACAGATTTCTAAAATATAATAGTCTCTTCAAATTTTATAGCTCCACTCACCATTTGATTCTCCATTTTTAGAAGAGGATGAGGAGCCTCTAATCTTGCAAAATTAAACTTTCTTTAGTACCCATTTCTTTTAGGTCCTTGGGGGGTCAGTAGCATAAGCATGTTCATCTCTCAACCTAGCATAACAAAAGTATGCTTTATGGCCAAATTTTTCACAATAAAAGCATTGGCAAACAAATGCTTCCTTAAGCTCATTTGTAAAGCAAGTATGAGGTAGCTTCTTAAAAGATTGTTACCTAAAATGTGAAGGAACTTATGCATTCTTAAAATACTTGGATTCATAAATAAAGGCATAATTTGCCTTTGGCCTATGTGAATGTGAGCAATTTTTGTTGTGTCTATGTGATTTTAATGAAGGTGAGGGAGTTCTAATTGTGGTATAAGCTCTCACAAACTTTTGCTTTGAAGTGGAAGGTTTAGAATAATCAAAACCTAAGTCATGTCTATCCTTTAAAGTCTTTTGAGAGCCCAAAATAAAATCAAGTTTTTCTTTTCCTTTTGTAAAAAGGAAAGAGAATCCTTCAAATTTGAGATCTCTTTCTTGAGACTCTCATTTTGAGAAGACTTAATTTCATAAAACTTATTTTCATTGTACAAAGCCTCATTTTCCTTTTGTAATAGCTTAAAAATTTTCTTTAGTTCTCCTAATTTAGTTTTCAAAATTTTGTTTCTTTCAAAACTTTTATCAAGATCATTGTTGGTGGATTTTAGGGCCTCAATAAGATTTTCAATAGTAAACTTATTTGTTAACTCTTGATCATCCTCACTTATATCATTATCAAGAGAGCTAGAACATACCTATTTCAAAGTGTTCTCCTCTAAAGCCATAAGACAAAGATTGGTTCTTTCTCTTTTTCCCATCCTTAATTCTTTTTATCCTCACTTGGTTTTTATACACTAAAGTTATCCCCAGTGGTTTATAGGCTTTCTTCTTCTTGTCCTTCTTCTCAACTTTAACTTTCGGACAGTTTGCTTTCATGTGGCCAAGCCTTCCACATCTATAGCATTCAATCTGCTCAAACTTACCTTTACCTTTCTTCTTCAACATTCTTTTAAATGTATTTATTAGAAGGGCTACCTGCTCTTCGTCTAGCTCATCATCATCTGAGCTAAGGCATTTAGAGGTAACTTTGAGTGTTATCTCAATGTTCTTCTTATTTGCATCCTTAGATATGGATAGAGCTTCTCAATTCAGGCTCATCTCATAGTCAATGAGATTGCCCAATAGCTCATTAAGTGGCTTGGTCTTTAAGTCTTTTGAATCCTTAAGAGAGGGTGACCTTGCCAAGCCCCTCTTTAAGCAGACACCTCAAAACTTTATCCACAAGTTTCTCATTGGTGAATATTTCCTGAGAGCCTTCATTTCTCCAACAATCTTATTGAATCGATCATACATTCTTGAAATTGTTTCATCAAGCTTCATTAAGAAGGTTTCATATTGCAAAATGAGGTTCTCCATCTTGTTTTTCTTGACTTGATTTGTTCTCATATGTGTGATCTCTAAGGCCTCCTAGATTTCCTTGGCATTTGACTTCATGTTCACTTTATTATTCTCACTTTTGCTTAAAGCACAAAAGAGCATATGAATGGCCTTATCATTGTTGACAAGTTCCATTTTTTCTTTATCAGACATCTTATCAATGTCTTTCTCTATTTGAGTCTCATCAGCAAGTGTCTTCATTGGAATGTATGGATCTTTCTTTACAATTCTTCATAGCTCAATGGATTCAAATCTAAGAAAGTAGTATATTTTGCTCTTCCAATATTGGTAGTTTGTTTCATTAAAGAATGGAGGTCTCACAACTGATTGTCCTTCTGGTCCATGTTCATTTTATGTTGCCATGATTGTATTCCTCTTGCACGTAAGCTTCAAAAGAGGTTAGACTTTGATACCAATTGTTGGTTTGGATGCACATAAGGCAACCTAAAAATGGGGTGAATTGGGTTGTAAATAAAAACCATAAACAAAGATAGCAGAAGCAACAAACACAAATCAATACAAAGATTTATAATGGTTTGACAATGTGCCTACTCTACTCCACAAGCTTTTACTTAGGGCTTTTATATTCTTTTTCTAGGCTTAAGAAAAACCTTCCCTATTCCAAGTTAAGGAAGAACCTTCCCTTTTCCAAGCTTAAGGACAATCTTTATAATTACTCTTTTTTAACAAGAAACAAGAGAGTCAACCCAACCCTTGGTATTCTTCTAGGTACAATATCAACCTTTTAACCACTAGCAAGATAGATCTAAACAGTGTCAATGTCTCTCAATTAGGCAGCAAATACACTTTTAGTGCTCAAGAAAATCTACTCTCGAAGAGTTACAAAATAATCCTCACTCTACCAAAATTAAAGCACTACCAAAAGGTTTGCACAAATAGCTTGCTAGATGTTTTGTAATTGATTACTAATGTTCTCCAAAGTTTCTAACCTTTTTTTATCTTCAAAAATGTCTCGTATGTAGCCAAACTTCAAACTAGCCATTGGAATTATTGATATTTAGTCTAGCAGGTTTTCTGCAAAACTACCAATTAGAGATGACAATGCTTATTAATTCATAACAACATTTGTTGATCTTGTAACAGATACTTCTAACACATGTTGTTCATCTTTCTATAGTCGTTGGCTTTGACCTCAACGCTTGTGGAAGTAATATCAACACCCGCTGTTGATTTTTCATAAAGCATGAACTTAGTGCTTTATTTTTCAAACACTTTAGAAATGCTTCAACGACTGTTAGGAAATTCACAATGCTCATTGGATATATCTTTAACGCATGTTGAGCTTTGAGTGTGCCTCGTTGGAGGGTCCATAAGCTATAACACTTTTCCAAGTCATGTTAGGAAAGAGCAAAACTCGTTGCAAGGTTTGGGGAGTAGGGCTCAAAGTTGATCACTTTTCTAATATATGTTGCGAATATGCAACACCTATTGCTCAGTCTAGATCAATGTCCATTACAAAATCATAACGCCCATTGCGAGTTTCAATATAGCTCAAACTAGATAACTTCTCCAATGCCCATAGTGAGTTTCTCAATGCCCGTTGGATGGTCCAACACACTTTAGACAACTGAGCACTCGTATTCAACACCCATTACACATTGTTCAATGCCTGTTGAATTTAATCTCCCCCTTTATCATTTGTTGGGTTTGTTCATAGGATACAAAAATACTAAAATACAAACATTAGAACTTCTTTTGGTTTTGTTATTATTGTGTTATCATTCAAAATATATCATTCAAAGTAAAAGAGTGAGATCAATGCTTTGGATCACATGTTCTCCAAACATTCTCCCCATTTCACACAACATTCTCCTCTTTTTTAAATGATAACAAAATCAAGATACTTTGATACCAAAATATTCAAAACTTAAAACACGCAAAAGATACCAAATGTTAAAAACACAAAGTTGAATACCGAATACACCATATAGGATACCAAATATCGAATGTTAAAAACATACTAGATGTTATACTACCAAAAGAGTTCAAACAAGAGTATCCAAAAAAGTATCCAAACAAATAAGTAATACCAATCAAAGCATCCAAACAATGCTCGCAGCTCAAATGTTTCGTTGCAAAGCCTTTATGTGGATGCATGCAAAGGAAAAGGGTTCATCGGCACCTTCTATGGCCGAACCTGATATTTCTCCTCCATCCTTTGTATGGTTATGTGTAAAAGATGTTTGCTTTTAATCATTGTGTGTGTTTTACTATTGGGAAGTGTACATGTGCATGTGGAAAAAACCATGAACTATCTAAAACGATTTAGCTTATATGAATATTAATAATTTAGCTGATGTTTAAATCGTGAGACATTTTCAAAATAAAAATAATAAAGTTTTGCCTATAATTTGTAGGAGTTATCATTGACTTATAGCTATAAAATTTAAAATTTTGTTTTGTATTGAGCTTAGCTTTTAATTTTGGTCAGTATGCCAAGGAAAAGCTTAGTTTAATCTTCAATGACTAAAATCTATATAAATAATGTGTATATTTTGATATCTTTATATATTATATTCAATGTATATTCTATTATTTCTAAAAAATGTGTGATATATAATTAATCTACTGTACAATATAAATGTGTGATATATAATTAATCTACTGTACAATATAAATGTGTGATATATAATTAATCTACTGTACAATATA
>CATIWR010184038.1:0-17913 GCA_949677035.1 Omphalea diandra | reverse complement strand
AAATAATAATTTTTATTTAATCTAGTGATATCTAATATAATAATAAAATAATAATTTTTATTTAATTTAATAATAAATTATTAACTACGATATTATAATATAATAATATAAATAATATTATAATTTAATAATATTTAATTTAATTTAATTTAATAATAAATAATAAATTTAATTTAATTTAATAATAATATAAATGATATTGTATTCTTTATTTTAAAAAATTCTTATTTCTTAACACTCATTAATGTTTGCTTTTGGATGATTATTTATCACCAACTGAATTGACCCAACGAGTCAATAAAATCTAAAAATATTCGGAAAGAGCCGTGTGTAAATTAAGTGCGAGGGACTGGCGTGGAATTGAATGGGAAAGCGACGACTAAAAAATTGGAAGCCAAACACTCTGTCGGCGTAAGATTATTGGAAGATTATGGGTCTCGCTGTTGACACCATGTTGCCAAGAAGACCATAAGCTAATAATTGCCAATAGATGAAGTTTAGTAATATAATCACGTGATACAATTGAAACAACGTCACTTTATTTTTCATTTAGAGTGTAAACAACTTATTTTAGATGATAATTTTGAAGATATTTTTAATCAATATCTTTTCTACCATTTCTGCTTTTGGTTCATTAAAAATATTAATGAATATTTGATTGAAAATCATTGACTGAATGAACGTGTATATTATAGTGAAAATTGGTGGATTTAAAGTGTTTTAAAATATTTTTAAGTAAAAAGAAAAGAAATGATATAAAAAACCAAACTTGAGAAACATTTTTTTTTTTTTTTTCGTTTTCAATCAGGGGACAATGATGCATAGACATCTAGTTCTTTTAGATTATGTGTAATTTATGTTAACAATATTTTATTTAAGAGATTTCATATATTTTTTTATTTTGAATTTTTCTAAATAAAAATATTAAAAATATATTATAAGATACTTTATTATTTAGGAAATTTTTATCTATCTTCCTATTTAAACGTTTCTATATATAAGAATAATATAATATCCAGATAATATATATACTATTTAGGAAATTCTATAATATTTAAAAGTATTCTTATTTTCTTCAATAGCTATAGGATTGAGCCTATAAATTTGACTATTATGTAACAGTTTAGGATAGTTTTTGAATTAAATAAAATTTCTATAGAAATTATATCTTTTTTGAAAAAATCAATATTTTTACAAAAACAATAAACTTTTGATATTTTTTTTTTGACATTCATGCATAAATCAATAAATTATAAAAAATTATATTTTTTTCACATATTTCTTTTTCATAAAAATTTTTTAAGTTGAATAAAAAGCTGTCATCTGTAACTTTATTTCATGTTAATTAGAAGAAGTTTGTAGCAAAAAATTATTCAAATTTATTTTAGATGTGACTAATGACTTTGATCAAGTCATTTCATATTAGGTGATTTTTGGGTTTTGATGTTTCCATATCGAGTTTCAGTCGTTCAAATTTCAAACAGATTCAAGTCATCAACCAGGTTTACATACTAAAGAATTTTATATTTACCCTTGAAAATAATATTTCGGTCCAAGTCGGGTCATTTGTTATTCCCTTTTTTAATTTATGTTTTAATATTAATGTAAAATTTTTATTATTTATACCATATTTTCTCATAATTTATTAAGAAAAAAATTATTTGTTTAATCAAATAGATTTTATATAAATAAAATTTGATTAAAATTATTTCTTTGATTAAAATTTTTTATTCTCATTTAAATACTTAATAAATTAAATATAATTTATTTTATAAATAAATGACTATATATATATATATATATAAGGAAAATAAGTAATTGAATTAAATATATATAAAATTGAAAATAAATAAAATGTTTTAATTTTTAAATAAAATTTAAATAATTTAAATTAAGTCATTTAAATTGTTCCACGGATCGGGTTAAAATCATATCAATTCGAATTGGCTCATAGATCGAATTGAGTTTAGCCCTAAAATTTTCAGATCATATTGTTTTGCATTTTCTTCCACATTAGGTTGAGTTAAATTCAAGTTAATTTCTTGAATTAGATTAGAAACTACTAGCTCTAATCTATTGTACTGCATAATATCAATAAAGAAAATATATTTAGATACAAGAAGGATATAAGTGTTTTTATATTCAGAAAATAAGATAATAAATTTATTGTTCATCTTCTTCATCCAATTCCATTTCAAACATGCTACTGCTACTGTTATTTTCATTCAATCCTATTTTGAATAAGTTACTATTACTGTTCCTATTTTCATCCAATTCTATTTTTTCTATTTTTTTTATTATTTATATTAAAGTTAGCGTACCCTGTATTGCTGGATAGTCTTGCTTTGAGCACCTCTATGAAATTATGAGACCTGCTCGACTCCTCTGATGCCAACTAGGAAGCGTCAAATAGCCATTGACAAGTTTCTTAGTTGGCATCCAGGGAGCCAGGCAGATCCATCATCCATTCATCTGCTAGTTCATCATATGTTCTTTCCTTGTTGCCCTGCCAAATAGCACCATAAATCGATATTGCTAATTAGTACAATGTTAATGACAACTTCAACAAACAGAACTCGGACTAATTTGGGCCAGAAAAATAGACTTTAGTGTATTTGACAGAAATGTTGCTAATTTTGCGACCTTTAAATCTATACAAAAATATGAGGATATATAATGATTTGAACTTAATTGTATAATTGGTTAATTCTAATATTAATCCAAATTCATATTGATCATAGGGATTGCGCATTGTTTATTTTTATTTTTTTAAAAAAATCAAGTGTACACAAAAATAATGCATAATGTGTCACATTTATATGAGTTCTCTTTTTTTTTTTTTTAAATATTGGAGAGAAGATTTTATATCAAAGAGATTTAAATTTTGGCACTTCACTATTAAATAGACTCACATTTATATGAAAGTTACCTTAAAAATATGAATGAAAAATAAGAATTTTGAAATAGAAAGCGATAACGACACTATATATAGTTCAGTCTAACAAGCCATAATCTTAAAGACATAATTCATAATTCTATAAAAATAAGTAAGAATTTTAGTCACTTATATATATAGAGCTCATACTAGAAGTGCCATATATCTTAACTCATGTATTCACTTACCAATTTCTTGTACAAACTTGAACATCTTTAAAACACCTCAAATTGCTCTCTCACCTTGTTCTTGACAGCTGTATCTGCTATCATATTGCAACTAGGAATTTATGAAAGCTCATACTTATAGTAATGGCATGTTAAATCAATAGCATGTTAAGAAACAAAGAACCCTTTAACATCAATAAACATATTCCATAAGGAAACAAAAAAAAAAAAAAAAAAAAAAAGGAAGAAAATGAGAGCTGATAGCTGAAAATAAACTTATAGATTCACTTACATTTGAATTCGGAAGGTGAGGATAACCAAAACCCAAGTTTTCAACAAGAAGAAGAGAACCCATGTCTCTCTCTCTCTCTGAAATGCATGTGCCTCAGTGCTTTCTTCATCGAGGACACAAAAACTTGAAAAAGGGACAAGTACATTCATAGTTGAGTTATTGAGTAGTGGGATTTAAAGAAATGTGGAGAGGGAAAAGGTGAAGGCAAAGACAACAGTAAAATCCACGAGAAATGTAAGAGATGGGACTTCCATTAGACGGCAAACAACACTACTGTAACTCTGACTAACTTTTTTTCTAATGACTTTGTGAATAGTAATAATATCAGGCTCCATTATCATCACCTATTGTCAGATGCTGTCCAAAAATAGTTCCTAGAGATGTTGCATGTTTTCTTAATTTTGTCCCATTTCTCACCTCTAGCATTTCATTTCTGAGCTAAGAAATCAAAGTTCTACATTTTTTTTTTCTACGGCATCAAAAGCAATGAAATCTTTTTTCTTTTTTGAGAAAAATAGATCGCATTTGAAATTGTGGAAGTTGCAAATTAATGGCTAAGTAACCAAATAAAAATGGCCATATATTTGAGATGTTTCCATATATTTAAAAGTTAAAGAAATTATATTTTTTATTTTAAAATTAAAATTTAAGAATAATTGAATTTATGATTTAAAATGATCTAATTGAAATCTTGAAAAAATATAATTTAATTCAAAATAATCGATGGATTTGCCAATCTAATACTTACGGCCCAAATAAACGCATTTGAAAGGTGTGAGACAGCGGGACAGCCAGAGCGCGATACAAAATACAGCTTGAGCCGTTAGGCGTGGGTGATTTAACGGATCTTTTTAGACTGCTAGGGAAAAAATAATATCTTTAAATTAAAAAAATGGTAAATAGAAGAATAAGGTTATTTGCAATCCATAAATTGCTATTTTTATTCAACGTTTAATCTTTTAATAACGCAAATTACTATTAAAATAAACTCTATTTTATTATTTGAATTACTTACATAACTCATTTAATATTTATTAGTTACCCTCTCAACGCAACTCCTAATCCTAACTATCTTTCCTTTTTATATTTTCTCTTAAAATACTTTTTCTTTATTACAATTTGTAGTATAAAAAAATATTTTTAAGTTTATTAATTTTGTTAAATATCATGAGTTCTTTGAAATCTTAAATACAATAAAATATCTCTAAATTAATACTCTAATAATTAATAACCTTTAAATTTAATAAAATTTTAGGAAACCGACTTTGTTCCATGTACATAAATTAATATTTTTATTATCTAATAATTAATATAAAATATCAAAAAAAACTACTAAAAGTATTAATTAGATGATTCAATGTAACTTATAAAATCATTTATTTAAAGCAGTTTTTTTTTTCTTGTTTATTCTAATCTCGAACTGTTTATTTTATAATACCTCATATGCTACAATATAGATAGGATTTAAAAGGTTAAGTAGAGAAATACATGAAAAAATAGATCTAAAATAAGTTTCTTTGTATCCATTACATTTAATTGTTAGTTAAAAATACAAATTATCTTTACAACTATCTTTTATTGAAAATGTATATAAATTTATTATAACTAACAACAATAAATAATAGAATTAATAGCTTAAATTTATATATATATATATATATATATATATATATATATATATATATATATATATTTATTTCTACAAATTAATAACCTGAAGATGTCTTTTGGATCAAATTGATCCAGCTCAAAACAATAAATGCAATTTTCTAGAATGTTTATGATTATTTTAGCATTCATATAAAAGTGACATTTGAATTTTAACTGAAAAATAAAAGAAAATCATTGTGATTTTTTTTACGGTGCATTAATTAACGCATTTCTTTTTATGAGGTTTTGATTTAGATCAATTTGATCCAATTAGCAATCTTCTTAATAATCTCAACTAATTAATAAAAATTTGACAACAAGTCATATTAATTTAGAGAAATTTTACTTTACAACGCTTTAATAATAGAATGAATTAAATTAAATTTGAATATTTGTATAAATTGAATAATCTAATTAGAATTAATAGTTTAATAGTTAACTACCTATGCCTATAAAAAAATACAGTACACTTTTTAATTAAATATATGTATATATTATCCTGAAATAATATCTCATAAGCTCCAAAACAATAATATATATACTCGAAATTTTAGAATTATGTATCATACATTAGAAAAAACCGATAGAAAAAATTATATCCCACAATTGTATTAACAGTCATACACAGTTACTTTTCAATATAAAAAGTAAATTCGAAAATACAATTTTTGTTGAAAATGGAAGCACCCCAAACAATTGGCCTCATACATCTACAGGATAAATCGGTATATATATATATATATATATTCATAAAAATATGCATATGACATTAGCCAGTTAATATGCCGAGAATATGAATAATTGATAAGGTTGATTTATATTTTTGTTCCAAAAAAAATTGAAGAAATAATTGGTAAAATATTAAATGGTATAATATAGGTATTAGAAGTAATAAGAAAGAAATGAAAGATAATAGAATCCTGTGCACTCATAAAATATTAAAAATAAAGTAATAATTTACAGTGTAAATAGTCCCACCCTAAATAAAATTACATGTTACCACACTGTTGGGTTGGTGTATATGCTATGTGGAAACAAATAATGCCAATTTCTTATTAAATTATACCAATTTTTGTATATTAATTTAATATTTTTATTTATTTTTTATGCTAAAGGATTAGATTCTTAAATAGTGTTGACGGGGGCCCATAGAGAAACAAGCATGGAAATGGGCCATGTGTCGTGCTGTAAACTGTGCCCAAAGCAAACCTAGCTTATCTTTCAAGTTAAGTCAGGCCCGTGTTGTGTTGTACTTTTAACTGTGGCGGCCTAGGCAATGATGGATCGTGCAACGTGTAAAGCAGTGTACGATAACATACGTAGAGGCCCTTTTCCAACTTTGTTATTATTATTATTAGTTAATAATATATATATTTTTTGCATTATTTAAAATATAAATAAAATAAAATATTAACTAAATATAAGTAACATTTACTTTTAAAATAAATAATATATAACAATTATTTTATAATTTTACATTTTATAATTATTTTTAAAAAAATTAATAAATCTTGTATTTTTATTTATATTTATTTTTTAATACTGTAGCAGTGATAAAAAATTATGGGGCAATTACAACAGCACAAGTTCAAGAAGGTAAAAAAATTGGCTATTTGATGAATTCTACTAGTTTAGTGCAATTGGAATTTGGGCTCAAAAAGTCCATAGTTTAATTAAAAACGACTCAACAATTAAAACACAGCTTTCAACGATGATGTTCATCACTTTTCAGTCAAATCAATGTAAGTTGTTCAAAGAACAAACAAATAAGATTTTTTTTTAAGAGAATATATTATTAGTTGCCTTCAAAATGTAAAACCAAAAGACAATTTTATCAAAAATGACAAATTTATAAAAATACAGCAAATTCAAAGTCGTAATTAAAATATGGAATCTGAAACAAACATTGCGCAAAGTGGAATTTAATGTCAAAATTTATAATCAAAATAAAAATGACTAAAAATAGTAAAAAAAAAATTTCAATTCCTAAATGATGTAATTTGCCTTCAAAGTGGCCAACATCACAATCAAAGGCAGTGTATTTTGATCATTGGATTGTTTTCAATTGAATCATGGATTTTTCATATTAAAAATTCTAACTACTCTCGACTAATAGAAATCATGAAATTGTAATTTTTTTTCCTCTTTCTAGACTTTTGTCTCTTTAACTACCCTAAATAATCTTTTGCCACAGCTATCACATTATGTTTTAATTAGGTAGTTCTACATAAACAATTTAATTGCTTATGTGTCAAACAATTAATCTAACAAATGTCAAATTTTTATTTTAAATAAATAGTTAACTAATAAATAATAATTTTTCATAATATGAAAACAAAATTAATTATATGTATTAATTATTATTGTTATTAGATAAGCCCAATTTCTTGTAAAGACTTATTGGGCTGGATTGGCTAGCTTTGGGGCTGATGTACTTCTCACGACATAAAATAAACTTTTCTCTCTTCCTTAATTTTCTTAAAAATTCAATAATAATTTAAATTTAAATTTTTATGTAATTTTAGTTTAAATTTTAAAAATTATTAAAATAAGTCAAAATCATCAAATTGAGTAAATATTGCCTAATCCTTGTCTTGAACAAAATTAATAAAGTGTAATAGACTATAATCGTGAAATATATACACATAAAAGACATATCAATCAAATTTCATTATTTTTTGACACAAATTTCACTAAAAAGTATACTATAAATATATGAATTAGACTAACATTACATTCAATTTTATGATTTTGACATATTTTAATAACTTTTAAAACTTGAATTAAAATCACCCTAATATACAAAAATTTAGATCTATACTAACATTAGGCCTTTTTCAAAGTGAAGGAAAATTTGTTACTAGAGAGGAAATTCGACATAGTACAAGCTTCAAAACAAAAATAACTCTTCTTTTTTTTTTTTTTATCATTTGTTCTTCACCAAAATAAAAAATGTTCTATTATGTTTGAAATAAATAAATAAATAATTTTACTGGTGAATTTTATTATTGGAATTCATTTTATTTCTCATTGTTCTAGAATTCACATTCAAATTTTATTTACTTTTAGTAAAGTTAGACTTATAGAGTTTTTATATAATAATTCGTCAAATTATAATAAAATTTATACTTCATACAGCAGATTTCATACAATTAATGATGTGAAATTCTGATTGTTTTTATACATAGAATAAACTTGTGAATTTATATCAAACAAGCTATTAGTATAAAATTGCCAGCAAGTTCTTCACCATCATAATGAAGTGTGTGGAAAACATACTAAGTACATTCTTAAATCATATATAAATGAAACCAATTCCAGTAAAATCATACAAATATTTGGGCTCCATACAATAAACACTATCAAATCATGCATGATCTGTAGACCTACATTTTCTTTCCTTTTTTAGAATAAAACAAAATTAAAATTTAGGCCTCAGTTTCTTAAAATAATAATCAATCAGTTTTTAACTTATTGTGATTGAAGTTATTTATTTATTATTTTATTTTAAAATTTTATTTAATTTTTAAATTTATTTTATTAATGTGGCATAACACCAATTTTGATCCTTTAGAAATTTTAAATTATATTTTATTTGAAATTTAATATATTTTAGTGTTATATTATTTAACATTATTATATTTTTATTTTGAATATTTTTCATTTTAATATATAAATATAGGTATAATTTTCAGTCTATTTGAAGATTTAAAAGGAAGCAAAACTGAAAAAAAAAATCATAAAAAATTAAAAATAATATTCAAAAATCGAAAATATATCAAAATTTAAATAAATTGCAATTTTTTTAGATTTAAAAAAGATAAAAAGAAGTTATTGTATGTATTTCATGACATAAATTTAAAAATTAAATAATATTTCTAAAATAAAAAATAAATAGATATTTTAATTAAAATCATGAAAAATGGGTGATCATCAATGAAATCAATCCTACATTTTATACTGCATTCTTGATGCATCTGTACTTCATAAATAATGGCAACAAAGTCTCGAAAGAAAGATACATTTTATACTTCGTTCTAAAAATACCAAAGTAAATGTTGCATACCCTCATGCTCATCCTCATCTTCATGCCCATCCCCACCCACCACTATCACCATAATTCCTTTTTTTTTTTTTTTTTCCATTTCCATTCGTGCAATATAATGTCACCATATGTAATGATTTTTCCTAATATATGGAAACGATGAACATTCGCTGCTAAACCCCACTGTCATACTTCCATGTGGGCTTCCTATATAAGAATTGCAAAATAAAAACAATCTTTGTTGGGAGACAGAAGCATCTATTAAATACCACATTGCCCTTCTGGATGAAAAATTTTATGGTTTTTTAATGGCTTTTGACAAAAAAAAAAAATTTAAATACTATAATTTTTTAATAAAATTATTCAAATTTTACAAAATAACATATATTATTTAGAATTGATCGAACTAATATTAATATCATAAATGATTAAAATTAAGATTTCAAGTGACCACTATGAGTATAATTAAAAAACAAAAAAAGAAAGTCTTCTTAAGTAGGTCTCACCATTTTATTTTTTTTCTTCTCTTTCACCATCAGCTTTTCTTCTTCACTTTATAAATTCAATCTTTTAGTTTAGTGGTATATTGAGAATCAAATTCAGAATTATGAGCTCATAAATTTAATTTTCAATTAAATCTAAACTTATAAAAAAAAATGTATCAGATACTTTAATATTTCCAATCTGATGTTTTTCTCTTGCCCAAGTAATATTTGCCTGTTGATTAGAAAGGCTCCTATGTTGATTCCATGGAGATAGGGAAGTTTTTGTTTGTTTGTTTTACAAGTTGACTTCATTGACTTGCAGAGATGCTTTGTCCATGAAAGGAAACTTTTCATTCGAAATAAGTGTTCATGATCACATGTGTGATTTATACATGAGAATTTTTTTTTTCTCTATGCTTGACCAATATGAACTCAAAGTTCTCTTCTTATTCCATTTAACAAACTCTATGTGATCTTATAAATTTGTGAGAACATCCCTATTTTAGCATCTCCATGTAGAAAGACCAACAGTGTATGTTCATTTATAGCATCTTCATTATAGTTCTATAGTATCTTTATAATTAAACATAGGCCTAAGTTTTGAGGCAAAATGGATTTTTACTGATTTTAATTCATTTTCTCCTTGGGATCTTGATGACTAACTCGTCTAAATGTGTTTCTTGATAAGGTGCAAGTTCTATGGTGGATTCATTGCATTTTATTATTATTTTCTTGTTTGGTTAAAATATACCCTTATCCCCTAAATGTTTAAATAATCTCTCTTTATCCATACTTCCTTTATTTTGATTATATCCGTAATAATGTGATGAAATGCTTAGATGAAAGTTTAGATTAATAAAAAGTCTTAATTGGCCAAAAGGAAAGGATAAAATTGAATTATAATTCAATTGAAGGTCAAACAAATGTTCGGGTATTTTAAGGTGCCTAACACCTTTCTCAGAGGGTAATCAATAGGTTCCAATCATATTGGATGGTGATTTCTCTTTATTTTAGGGTTGTACCTTAAACTTTTTAGTTTTCTAATGATCAATAAGTTTTGCTCTTCCATAGAATTTTACTAATATATTATTAAATTATCTTGAGCCACTAATGCTCCATTATTTAGCTGTTATCACTATCCTTGTGTCACCAAATAAGGACCAGACTCAACTAAATAATCACGTTGACAAAGGCATTTAAATGGATATATTTGAACCTGAGCATGTGATAATTTAGGCATATATATAATTGTATATGTTGTAGAATTTTAATCTCAGATTCAGTAATTGATAAATATTCATTATTTATTCAACAATTATATTAATAACATAGTTATTTTGATAAATGACAATAGAATATGATTTTATTTTTTCATGTGATAAATAACTTAATAATTTACTTAATTAATCAAAAATAAATAATGTAGAAATTTTAATAAAATAAAAATTTTTTATTGTAAACAAATTTAGAAAGTTTAACAGTATAGAAAGTTCTCCATATGAAAATAATTTAGAAAATTTAGTAATATAAAATAATATATGTCAGTACTCTTTAAGACTTGAACAATTACAAATATTGTGTTTTATATATAATAAGAAAAAAAATAAAAGCATTAAAGATTAAAAAATAGCCAACAAAGAAAAAAAATGAAACTATCAAATTTTTTATTTTATCAAAACAATTATATTACTATTAAAATTTATTATATTAATTTTAATTATAACTATTTATTTTTACTATCTTATTTACTTAAAAAGTCTAATTGAATAATAATTGTATAAATTAATAATATATTATAAATAATAAAAAATTTTAATTATTATTAGTTAATGTTGATTGTTCAATAAATAAATAAATTATTAAATTTATTTAAAATTTATTATTATAATTATATCATGTACTGTGTGGATTCATAACTAATTTTTCTATATTTTTTTATTAGTATAAGATTACCTGTAATAGTAGAACTAGAATTTGGTAATTTTGTTTCTACATGAAGGGGTCTTGTTGTTGTAATCAATTTAAGCTCTATGTTAAATTAAAATTATATTTTTCAAATTTTTTATTTTCTTTCTTATTTCCTTTTGCTAATTGAAGTAGTCATTGGCTAAATACTAATTCTTTTTTGGATTAAAGATTCTCTTAAACCTACATATTTACACTCTTTTGATTGATAGTTTTGAATCCTACATGTTAATCTTATTTAAGTCTAAATTGATTATATTGAATTGAGAGTCTCTGGTACCTAGATATATTAAAATCCTTAGAACACAAGATGAAAATTAATTATACTTGATATACAAGACCTGATTGAATTATAATTACAAATTGTATTCTGAAAAAACAGACTTGTTAATTAGGTAGTTAGTTGAACAAAATAATTAGTTGAAAAAATAAAGGGTCAGAATGAAAAATAAAAAAGATATGCTGGCCATGTGTTCATATATACAGAAAATCAAAATAATATTTTAGAATAACTAAAAAGATTGATCTCTAGTATGAGAGATTGAATTCAAATCAATTGAATGCTACTAATAAGTTGAGAGATTATACTAACATAAAAAAGGAAACAATTAGAATGGGATGAAGGAGTAAAGACAAGGAACTGCCTTTTATTATCTAAATGATTCAATAGCTATAATAATACACATACAAATATATCTATTTCTGCCCATCACATAATATAGTTTTTTGAGAGAAATTAAAAAAAAAAATCTATTTTTGTTCATAACTTAATATTTAGTATTTAAGGAATTATCAAAATTATTATTGTACTTAGAGATGACAACAGAGTGAAAATTTCTCATTCTATATAGATATTTACTTTGACTGATGAAGAATTTTTGTCCTTCTATCTCTATGAGACAGAAATAGGAATTATACTCTCAACTTCACCAATCTCTATAGAGAGAAGATTTGAAAAATCTGAATTAGATGTCGTTGAGATCTAAAATAAATAAATAAATATTTTTAGTTTTATATTTCTTAGATATATATTTTATACTTATTATATATATAATATAAAATATTTTCATTTTATAAATTAATATAATTATTTAAAAAAAATAAAGAATTTTCTTCATGAGAACGTAGGAAAAATCCTCCCCCTTCCGACGCTTGCCAATCCTAATTTCATCTATAAGTTCGAGTTTTTAAATGATGATTTATTGGCAGTAAAGCTTACAAGTTCCCTTGAGTCGCTAACATTTTGTGATCCAGTCTCAACGACTGAAGATATTTGCAATTGGACCACGTACATGACAAAGCAGAATTTTAATTGCGCCTTCCCCTGCTCAGTCAATCTATATATCATGGATTCATGTTCATGTTACAATTTTACGTTAATAAGCACCGTTTCATTTAAATATTATACGTATTATTTTTTAAAAAATAAAATTACATGTATATTGATATTCAATTATATATACATTGATATTAAATTATATGTACATAGTGTTAAACTACATTTATATTAAAATTTATAAAATAGATTAATGAAAAGTATATTATTTTTTAATCGATAATTTATCAATAATATAAAAAATTTTATTGATACACATTTTTCTTGCATGTACATTGATTCATTAGTTTTGAAATATATTATTTTTTAACTATATGTATATTAGTTTTAAACTGCATATACATTGATATTAAATTTTATGTACATTGATTTCTAACTGCATGTAAATTGAAATTCATAAAATAGATTAATAAAAAATATATTAATATTAAAGTGGTACCCTAGCAATAATATAACAAATTGTAAAAAACTTTGTTGATATATTTTATTTCTGCATATACATTAGTATATTAGTTTTGAACTACATGTATATTAATCATTAACTGATATTATTCTTGCATATATATTGATCAATTAATTTTGAATTCATAGTTATTTCATTGATCTATTCATAGATTTGAACGTATATATAGTTCAACATCAATATATATGCAAATCAATATCAATATACATATAATATAATACTAAATATATATATACTTAATAACCAATATACATAAATTATATGTGTAAAATTTAATGAAACAATGCATTTTGATCACAGGTGTATGCAAGAACATAAACCTGAGTGCATGATAAAATTTGCCTCACTCTGCAGGCTAAGCTGTAACCCCGGGAATGCTTGTTGCTCTAGATGGACCCACCCAAAGGTCTTTAAACCTGATTTCTCTCCAATCACCATCCAGAGTGATTTTCCATATGTCTGTTCAATTATATGATTTATCCAAATAAAGAGCAGATTCTGCATTTACTTACACTCCCTATTCTCCATTGTCTTATTTAATCTTAGCACCTTCCTAAAGGCAAAATATACCCAAGAAAATATGCTCTCAATGATAACATTGTAAACCAAGGTATTGGTTCAATAGCAATTTATTCAAAAAGTTGAGGTTTTATTGATACGTACAGTTACGTCACTTTTCAAGCCATCTTGAAGATGCAATTTTCATATCTAATCTAGATAAATTCGAAATAATTAATTACGATCGAGGCTAAATGAATTATTATGCCGATATTATTGTTGTAGTTACGTTATTATTTGGGTTCATCCAATTAGTGGATTATTTGTTTGATTTTGACTAGATATTTGTCAACTCGTTAGATAAAAATATCATCTTTGACGAAGCAAGGACTTTAAAGCATTTTTTTTTTTAAAAAAAAATTTTCATAAGAAGGTATCACGCTCTGTTCTCATTTAGATTACCATTGTTAAGCTCAAAAAGGTCCTACTGACTGACTACGTCTGTTCAGCATCACGAGGAGAGAGATTGTACAATTCAAAGCTCTATATATTATTCCATTACTGTATAAAGGGGAAGAGCAAGGCCACTATAAAGAAAACGGGGAAAGAAGCAGAGCAGAGTGAACAACACTACTATTTACTAAAAGAGGTAGCAAGCAATGAGGGTACCAAATCCTGCCCTTTGCTTCCACTTATCATTTCTTTTCCTTACTACTCTAGTGCAGAGACCCACCTTTGCCTCCAAAAATGTAAGCAATATCCAGTCTTTCTACATGGTAAAAAACACATACTTGTTCTATATATGTGTGTAAATATTATTTTGGTTTCTTTGTAGTCATATGTGGTGTACTTGGGAGCTCATTCACATGGCCAAGAATTCTCATCACTTGATCAAAATCTTGTGAAAGAATCCCACTATGATTTTCTTGGATCATTCTTGGGCAGGTAGATGGATTTTTAACTAGTACTAGAAATCTTTCTTTTCTTGCATAAATGATTTTATCTTGTTCATTTGTGGTTCTTGAACAGCCGAGATGTTGCCCAAGATTCAATATTTTACTCATACACAAGGCATATCAATGGTTTTGCTGCAACTATAGAAGACGAAGTAGCAGCACAAATAGCGAGTATTGCTCTGTTTCAAGTCTCTGTTTCTTTGTGCATCTTCTTGTTTTGCTATGCCAATTACTGGGTTAATCAATTCTAATCCAATGCAGAACATCCAAAAGTAGTCTCGGTCTTCTTGAACAAAGGCAAGAAGTTGCATACTACTCATTCATGGAGCTTCTTAGGACTAGAGCAAAACGGGGTAGTTCCTTCTAACTCAATCTGGAAGAAAGCAAGATTTGGTGCGGACACCATTATTGGAAATCTTGATACTGGTAAGTTGTTCGTTTCTCTGTTAAAAGTCTGTTTCATGTCACTCAACCTTGTATAGATTGGATCTAACTTTATTCTGATTTGAAAAGTATACAATCATTGACTTTAACTCATGCAATTAATAGAAAAAAGAGTGCTAACATGAGATCTAAATAAGTTTAACCCAACCAACGGATGCTAAATGTCCATAAATTCACTGGGAGGTCATGAAAAGTTAATTTTTCATGAATTTACTAATTCGACAAAGGTAAAGTTGATAAAACCAACCGATGTTAATTTTTCATAAATTCGGTAAGACAGTATGAAACATTAATTTTTTATGAATTCATTAAACTTGGCATAAATAATCCCACTTGAATAGGCTTAGAAAAAGACATGTAGTAGATAAACTTCAAAATTCATTAATGCATTATTAAAAAAAATCAACAAAAATCACAATCAGTTTTGGTATAATTTTACTAGTTCTTGATACATATCTATATGCTTTGACTAGCCGCCCATGTCCGGCCAAATTAATTGAATCACTAGTAGCATCTTACTTCAGCTTGCTTTAGATTAAGGTGGCCATAAAACACACAGTAATAAATACAGTGATAGCTGAGTATCTGTGACGGAAAAATTAGGTGGTAATATAATATCAGGAATAGTGAGAGTTAGGAGATGTGAGGACCAAACTGTGAGGAGAATTTATGTATGGTCCTAAGAAGAATAATAGTGCAAGCTGTGAGCAATTTGAATATGCGTTGTTCAGTGTCTTTTTGGTATGATGTTATCTTGTGAAATGGGATTCTTTTTGCAGGGGTATGGCCTGAATCAAAAAGCTTTAGCGATGAAGGGTTGGGACCGATTCCATCAAAGTGGCAAGGAATATGTCAAAATGACTCGGATCCTGATTTCCACTGCAACAGGTTTTCTCTATTATTACCTACTTTTTTTAATTTTATCCCCCTAGAAGATTCAGCAACCCTTAACAAATGGCTTGCATTTTCCAACTGAATATGATATTATTAAAGTTAAAAATTATTATTGGCTAAATTGATAAAAGTGCATACTATGAAAAATAAATTAGTCAGCTCTCAAATTGGCTAGTTTGACTGATTCAATTAATCTGATTTAATAATATTTAAATATTTAAAGAAAAGTCTGACGCAGCCAAATCTTGTATATGTATAAAATATTCAATGCCCTAGTATTTTGGCTGTTTTGTTTTGACGGGGTGTGATTCATGTTATTTATTTTCCAGAAGATCAGGCGCTTGTAAACATTTCATATTTCCAGAAGATATACACTTTTTTGAACCCACCAATCCTGGTCCAAAATAGGGGAATGGACGGCGGAATTTGATGCTGCTGAATTAATTTGATTTTTACAAAGTCAGATGTTCTACTTCCTTCATACTAGCTAATTTTATGTTAAGCTCTGAAATAAATTATATAAAAAACTTATTAATAAATTTTTAATAATTCAATTATATTATTTATAATACATTTTAAATTAATAGAATTTAATTAAATTCTTTTAGTTTAATTAAATTTATAATGAATTGAAATATTTTATTTTATCAAATACTTTTATTTATTTAAAATAAATATAATGCTAATTTATATTATAGGGTTAATAGAGTAATTTTATCTAGTTTTAATTAGATCAAATTTTCTTAAAATTTTATGGTATTTGATTAATTTAATTTTTATTAAATTATTTTAAAATAAAACTTAAATTCTTTAAATAAAAATTATTAAAATAAATTTTTTATTAATTTTTTTTTAAATCTGAACATAAATATTAGTTTTGACTGATGCAAACAAAATCAAGTATTGCGAAAATGATGTCCAATTTTATTCGGAGTTTCATTTTTGGCACAATGTAATAACGAGTCCATTCCATGGTGGTGGTTATTCGGTCAACAATCGTGATGGAGTAACATTGACTTACTCGACGAGGGAAAACTTCCAGTCAACAATCAATATTAATTAGTAATATATATATATATATATATATATTACTAATTTCTATGTACATATTAATATCGCAGCAGTGCCTAGGATAGGGTGCTACTACCTGTTTCTAGAATTAATTAATTTGTTGTATGGAAGCATTCCCTACCCATTGCATTTGAATATTTCATCTTCCACTTCCCCATTTTTTCACTCTTTTTTGATATTTTTTCGGCATGTTTAGTTACATTAATAAATGAAAAATAAAATTTTATTTTAAAATTAATATTTTTATATTTTTATTTGATATATTCGCATGAAAGAAAGAATACTGAAACATTTATACTGAAACGTTTGAAGTAAATTAAAATGCCGAATATATATATATATATATATTGCATGAGGTTGCACTATATCTGGCTTCCTCTACTCCAGCACTTCCTCTGTGCCCTCCTTGGCATGCAGAATTTCATGAGCATATTAATTTAACTACTGAACTGTTTTTTATTTATTCACAGGCCTACTCCACACATTAAATTTGGTGCTAGTTGCTAAACTGATTACAGTTCTAATATGGGTATCAGGATCCCTTGTTTATTATATGTTCCATTAAGCAGACAACTCTATAGATCATGTTATCTTGTTTGAAAAAGTAGGATTTTGTACTGATTTTTGCATGCATATGTGAAGGAAGCTTATTGGGGCTAGGTACTTCAACAAAGGGTATGCTTCGGCCGTTGGTCCTCTAAATTCCACATAT